>CAUYUJ010014677.1:233622-238021 GCA_963575745.1 Prorocentrum cordatum
ACACGACGACGACGAACTACGACAGACGACAGCCAAAGAAGACGGAGACTACAGCCGCCCCAAGACCTATGGGCTCCCAAAATATCACTTGTGGACGACAGGTAGCTTCAAGATGGCCTCGGAGCCCCCAAAGGTCACCGAGAGAGCCACAATGTTGCCCCAAGATGAGTCAGGACTACCGTGCGAGAGCTCCAAGAGGCCTACACCAACCTTCAGGGGAGCACAAGAAGGCCCCAAGACGGTCCAAAGAGGCCCCGAGACATCCCCAGAAGGCCTCCCAGCGCTACACCAGTGCCCCAAGACGTTCCCTGGAGGCCGCCGGGATGCCCACAGAAGCCGCCCTAGGAGACCAATCAGTCAAAACCTAAGGGATTCCGCATCTAATTTGCCATGTCTGTCGAGTTCTCACTTGTTGACGAGGTGTAGTCCCTAGCCGTTTTGGCTCGAGCCCCTGAGCTCAAGGCCCAGCTGGCGGCCCAACGGCCGCGTCCGCGTAGCCTGGGCTGGCGGCTTCCGGGGGCCTGGCAGGCCGTACCGGAGGGGGCGCGCACCAGGACGGGGGCGAAGGAAACATCAGGGGCAACGATAGGGGGGGATAGGCACAGGGGGGGAAGTATCGACCCCCAATCGTCCATGGATCGCCGATAGGGGCCCAATTGCCCCAACCCGCCGAGGAAGGTGCGTATTCACTATCGTGGGCCTGTCGCCGATCTATCGGCGATGTATCGCCGATTTCTGGTCGATGCATACCCCCCTATGCCTATCCCCCCTATCGTTGCCCCTCAAAACAGATGGACGACGGGGTGGTCGTTGAGTTGGCGAACCACCTGGTCGTGCAGGTGACCTCGATTGCCGTTTGCCTCCTGTTGGGGAAGAAGCTATGCCCCAACCACGAGGACCCGTGGTACGTGGCCGACTTGTTGGTCTCGCTGGTCGTTTTCCCTTTGCTCGCGGCCGCAGCTATTGGCAGCGTGTTGGATCTGCGCCATACACTAACCTCGCGGTGGACCGGTGTCACGCCCGAAACTCGTTTCTTTTTGCTGTTGTACATCGCCCGTTTTGTGGTGCACATGCCCGTGCAGGCCATGGAAAAGATGAGCCAGAAACTCCTCATCATGATGACCGTCCACCATGCGGTTAGCATCGCGTGTTTCGGAAGTGGCCTCTTGACGGGCCGCATGCACTTCTGGGGCTGCCTTGACGGTTGTTGCGAGGTGTCTACCGTATTCCTGAATTTTATGTATTGTGGCAAGCAGTTCTCCATCCAAGACAGGAGGTTGGAGGATTTGTGCCCCACGGTTTTCGCAGTGAATGGGCTTGGCCTCTGGCTGTCCTTTGTTATTTTCCGAATCATGCTCTTCCCAGCGTGGCTCTACTATTGGTACAGAGACGTGGTCACGCACCCCGAGCTGACGTGGACCCCGTGCTCGCCCATGGAGCGATACATCTACCCCTCGGTGACGGTCATGCTGCTGGTGCTCTCGGCCATGTGGTTCGTGCCGCTGACGAAGGGCGTGCGCAAGGTGGTCCTCGTCCTGCGCGGTCTCGCCCCCCCCGAGCAGGAGGCAGCGGACGACGAGGGCTTCGTGAAGCTGAACGACAAGGAGTGAGGAGGGCATTCGGCGGGTCTGGCTGGATGACGGGCGCTTCCTGCGCACGTCTTGAGTTCGCCGCCTCCTCAAGGAAAAATAAACAAACTTGTTCACGAAGTGTAGCTCCAAGATGGCCCTCCTGCCTCAAAATGTCCCTCAGAGAGCCCCAATATTGCCCCAAGATGGCCCAGGACTTCTCCGTCCGCAGCCATTGTGACTCAATCAATGAACATGGCATCTCCGAGCTCCAAAGAAATGTTTGCAATGGGAGTCTCAGAGCGAGGCGCCAGAGGTGCCTTGTGCATCTTCATATCGGCAATGGCAATCGAGGTGTTATACGTGGTGCCTTACGGGTTGATGTCATCCTTCCGACATCTTTTTCTGGAGACTTTCCGCTTGGGTAACCACGAAGTTGGTACGTTATCGTCGGTGTATGGCATTGTCAGCATGTGCCTCTACCTTCCAGGAGGCTGGGTAGCCGACCGCTTTCGACCGAAGTTGTTGATGGCTGGTGCGCTCTTGATAACGGCTGCATGTTGTTGCTACCTGCTCACGGGCCCTTCGTTCTCGGAGTTGATCGTCGTTTGGGCTCTTTTGGCTGCTGTGGGCACTCTCCTGTTTTGGTCTGCCTTCGTATCGGTCATACGACAGATCGGTGGCGAGGACCATTCGGCGATTGCTTTCGGTTTTGAGCAGTTCTCACGAGGCGCTGTACTATCATTGATGACCTTGGCGTTGGCTGCTTGGATGCGCCAGGCGATGCCGGCCCAGACAACAGCTACCGCTCATGATAAACGGATGGCTTTGAACATGTTGCTCAAGGGTTTTGCCGTGCTCAACGTTGGGATGGCCTTCGTGATCATGTTCGCTCTCCCATCCGGGATGGCCGCGCAGGTCGATGAGCGCTCGGCTATAGATACGAAAGGAGCCAGCACCATGGTTGATATTGTGCGGCGGCCCGTGGTTTGGTTGCATGCGTTGATCGTAGTCGCGGCCTATTCTGGCAATCTGGCGACCGACCAGTTCTCAGGGTTTGCGAGGTACGGTTACGCTATGGATGTTGTGCAGGCCGCAGAGGTTAGCTCATTGGTTAAGGCGATGCGTGCTTGGTCGGGGCTCCTGGCTGGCGTGGCAGCTGATCGCTGGGGTAAGTCCAGGGTATGCTGCGGCCTGTTCTTATCTTACAGTTGTGCTTACTCTTGGGTGGCCCTGGTGCCAGTCGACCCGAATCACCCAGGCATGCTGATGGCTCAGATTGCGGTCTCATCGGCTAGTGTGTATGGAATTGCAGGGGTCTACTTCGCTCTTCTCGACGACGCGAAATTGCCTCTGGGCCTTACAGGCTCTGCAGTGGGCATGATCTCTGTCATCGGCTTTACCCCAGATGTCTTCATGGGCGAGATCTCGGGATACTGGCTAGACACCTACCCTGGCGCGAGAGGCTATCAGTACTTCTACTCCTGCATGGCCTGCGTTGGGCTTTGTGGTTTTCTAGTGAACCTCGCCTTCGCCCTCGCCGTTGCAAAATGCAGCGACACGGGGTCTACTCCTGGTTTGGCTTCGGAATCAGATCGACCCAGGGCAATGCGGGCCGAGAGCAACACCTCTGTCATACTCGATGCCGTCTCTGTGTCGGAGCACCCAACGTTCCCGCTGTATGGGGGATGCGTTTCTACAGGCAGCCGGCGTAGACCCGTTGCGTGTTTGGCGAGCGTTTAATTCGTGTCCCCCCGAGTCGGTGCCTGTTCTGCGCATCAGCTAGTCGGTGCCGGTCCCGGGGCAGGCCTCCGAGCATGCAGGCTGCCTGGTCCCCTGTTGTGCATGCCAGGACGGCCATCCGAGCGACGTGCCAGTAGTGCCCGAGGTCGGGAGACCAGGCATCATGACCACGACCGCGGGGCCCTTTTTCGGTCACAGACTGCTGGGGCCTCGCGCGTGCGCGCCCGGACTCTGCCGTCCGCGGGCGGGGAAGAGGAGGAAGCGGCAGGCTGCAGCGGGCTGCCCCCGCGAGAGCGCCGCGAGGGCCGACGCCGGCCTCCCGAGGAGCCCAAGACGGCCCCGGAGGGCCCCAGGAGAGAGCCCAAGACGGCCCCAAGAGGGCCTCCCGAGGCTCCCGGCGCTATTTTGTTGCCGAGGGGTGCTCTTAGAGTGTCTCAAGGGCGGATGTGAGAAAAAACTGTACGTTCGAAGGACGATTCCGCCGACAGGGCGTGCCCAATCCTGCTGCCGGTTGCCGTGCGCTACAGAGAGGCCCGCAGACGGTCCCGAGAGGTCGCTCTGAGTGCCCACAGAGGCTTCAGAGGTGCCAAAGCAGCGAACACAGGCTAGGAACTCCGGATGCGTTGCATCATTGTCTGGATTTCTCATCGGTTGGCGACATGTAGCTCGAGGACAACTTCGGAGCCCCAGAAAGTCCCTAAGAGAGCCCCAGAGTGAATTCAGGATGGCCCCATGCGAGGCTGTGTGTAGCAATCCGCGAGGGGTGTGTTCACTATTTGCATGTTTCCGCCGCACGCGCTCTTCTTTTATGCACAAACCACGCCGTTCCCGCAGGCGGGACGAGGCTTCCTGGGGCGCTCGATCGGACTCGTGCGAGGGACCCAGGACTGCCCCCCGAGAGTTCAAGAGGGCCGACGGCGGCCTCAGCCTTGAGCCGAGATGTGAGCGAAAGGGGGAGCCCAAAAGCCTTGAGTCTTAAGCCTTGAGCCAGAAGAGCCTTGAGCCTTAAGTCTTGGGCCTCTGGAGGAGCCCAAGGAAGGCCCCAAGACGGCCCGAAGAGACCCCTGGGCTTATCCTCAAGTCGGGCC
>CAUYUJ010014677.1:238121-280621 GCA_963575745.1 Prorocentrum cordatum
CCACACACACACACTCACACACAAAAGCACACGCACACAGACACAAACACACGCACACGCACACGCACACGCACACGCACACGCACACGCACGCACACGCACGCACGCACGCACGCACGCACGCACGCACGCACACAGGCACGCAGGCACGCAGGCACGCAGGCACGCACGCAGGCACGCAGGCACGCAGGCACGCACGCACGCACGCACAGGCACAGACACACACACACACACACACACGCACGCACACACACGCCAACGAGCACCAGCAAGCATGCAAACAA
Source organism: Prorocentrum cordatum (assembly GCA_963575745.1). Lineage (NCBI taxonomy): Eukaryota > Dinophyceae > Prorocentrales > Prorocentraceae > Prorocentrum > Prorocentrum cordatum. The sequence goes on from CAUYUJ010014677.1 coordinate 238,406, forward strand.
ACACCAGCAAAACAAACATACAGCCACCCACGACACACACACACACCAACACAACACAACATTCGCACACAACACACACACACACGCGCACTTCACAGACAACAATTTCTGGCATCCTTGCTGGCCTCCAAGGGGCGCATATTCGGCCACCTCGAAGTGTCATATGAGGCCATTCGGCTGTTTGGGGCTATCCCGGGCATTCTTGGGATCCCCGTCGCACCATCTTGAGGCGTCTTGGGGCCATCTCTGGGTCGTCCTGGCGCTGAATGGCCCGCAGTCGTTGCGTGCTTCTGGGCCCCCTTGGAGTTGTCTTGGAGCCGTCTTGGGGCCCTTTCGGGGGGTATCTGGGAATCTTGGGGGCAATGGGGCAACTTCGGAGTCCGAGAAGCACATTGGAGCCCGCCAGGGCGAGAAGCCCCACCCACCAAACACAACTGTGTTTCAATGACTTGGGCCTGCCTCTCATCGGACCGCACTCTTGGGCGGTCTTGAGCGCCAGTTCGGTCCGCAGACCCTCCAGGGGCGCCCTGACGCGCGCGCGGACTAGACAATCAGCAATTGAACCACTCAACTTGACTTTATATTTATACACTTCCGAGATCTAACGCGCCGTTGGCCCGTTTGGCTGGCCCTCTAGCTTGTTCTGATTCTTTATGAGTGGGCGTTGTGCGAGGCTACTGGGTCGATCGTGGACTTCATCTACGTGTTTCCCCTTGTGACCAACAGGTGACGGGAAGGAGGGTTGTGCGAGCCGCTGTTCGTTTTGCAGATGTTGTTTTTCAACGATTGCACCTGTATTGGTTGATGAGGTGTTCCATCTCAGTTTGCATGCTAGCGCGCATCGTGTTGGTATGGGTGTTGAACTCGGCTTGCACTGCGCGCCAATGGGCAACGATGCGCCGTCCTGCGTTCAGAGAAGCCTTTGTTTGTATGCGCGTGTGTCTGCACTCGCGTGCGTGTCTGTGTGCGCGCGTGCGTGCTTCCTGGGCCCGAAGCCACCCCAACGGAGGCCAACACCCGGTTGGTGGAATGGAGGGCGAAGCTGCATCCGCAGCGTGCGGCCCGGCGCACCCCGTCGCACCGCGACGCCCGAAGCGCCCGCAAGCCGCTGGCTCCGCAGGAGCCCAGATCCCCAAGGTGATCGTTTTTTTATGCTTTGTTTTGCCGAGCGGCGCGGGCCCTCGCACCCCCCACCTATGGAGTAGATCTTGGCTACTTTTGGCGCCTGTCTCGAGCAGGTGGAGTCTCCCCTCACAGGACGCACCGTCGCAAACAGTCGCACTGAGCAGAGGGCTAGAGCCATAATTTCCCCCCCTTCCCCCCCCCCTCCTCGCTCAATGTCGAAACGCCGGATAAGGAAAAAGTCACGAGGGCGTCAGGCTTGCGGGCGGGCATTGGCAAGTCAACCCAGGAGCCATGGTTCGCCTCCCGTGGCACAGCCAGAGCACCTTCTGGGATGCCGCGCCTGCCCTGCCCCCGACGCCGACCGTGAACCTACGGTCTGCTTCCAGGACCGCCCGCCCCTTCTTCAGGAGGGGAAGGAAAAACACACAGACACAATTCATCGTCGATTCCCAGGAGAATTTGGGAAAATATGGGAGGTGGGGGGAAGACAAAAACCCTGAAAATATAAGACAAGATTGGGAATCCTGTTATTTGTGTGAATTTAATTGTGTGTCCTGGGGCCACTTCTGCTGCCAGAGCACCCCCGCCCACATGGCACGGCTGGCCGCTCTCGTTCTCGCCCCCAGTGGGGAGCGCCCCGGGAGTGGCCACGGGGAGCCCCACGAAGTCACTCACGTGGGCACCGGGCTCGTTGCACGTTCGCGGGGGAATTTCCTTCCAGCTTTCTCGACACAGGTCAGAGCGTCGGGCCCCTCTGTTGACCCTCTCTTCTGGACCCCCAAGACTCTAGACGGCGAGTTGCCTGACGATCTCCAGCCGCTGCATCTACCTGCTTTGGCGCCTCTTCGGAGCTACTCTGGCAAACTTGGTCGGACCAGCGATTGAACCGAGGTTCTTCCCAGACCAGGCCGCCATCAAAGGAGGGCAGTGCGGCCCCAACATCAAGGCTTAACGTCACCTTCCCACCACCACTCGGACTTCCACGCCAACTGGGAACACTTGCGCACCGGTGGTCGTGGAAGACCACATCACTGCGGAGGCCCACCCACATCGACACCATTGTGGAGTCCCTCCCAGCGTGCCCCGCTCCTGGCAATTCTTTCACGGACCAAGGCAAAGCCTTCGAGCCAGTGTCCATGAAATGAATCCGTTCGTGGATGAGGCGTGTCTCTGTGGAGGCAGCGGGCTCCATCGGGGCTCTTTCAAGGTCGTTCGGTTCATTCTCTGAGGAGACCGTCGACCGCTAAGGAGATTATTAACGCTTCGCGTACCCCTGCCAGCCCTTCTAGGAGCGGTGCCTAGCGGAATTGCCCTTCTCGGGGGCGGATGCCATCATTTGGATACCTCGTGGAGCCACAGTGAACTAGAGGCCTCTTGGATGCCTCTCCGGGTCGCTTGGGATATCTCCTGGTGTGGCCCTTGGTGGCCTTTAAGGGTGCCTCTGGAGGTGCTCTTGGCGGCGCTTGGGGGCCTTCTGCCTCGTCTTGGGGGCCTCTTGGAGGCCTCTTGGGGGCCTCTTGGAGGCATCTTGGGGGCCACTTGAGGCTTTCTTGAGGGCTTGTTGGGCCGTCTTGGGGCCCAATGGAAGAGTATTGATCAAAGAAGAGGGGGTACTTGATTAGCGTTCCCCCCCCCCAAGAGCCAACATTGGTCCAAAACATCAGGAACATCAATGATGTGTGTCTTCGCGCTGAGGCCTTCTTAGACGCTCTAACTACCCGCGGGGCGCCCCGTCCAGGTCCGGGGGAGGGGATAGGAGGAGAGGTCAAGACACCTCCTGCCCACAAGGCACAAGCCGTCTCGCTCACTCCCACCCGCCCTCCCAGCACATAAGTAGCACACGAGTATCCCTGTCAAAAACCATGGATTGTGTACTTTGCATTGCAAGTTAATAGCGATTGTTAGCCTTCGCGCAGCAAGCAATCTGAGGGTCCCCCAGCCGCCCCCGTCAAACATCGAGGCAGAGTGGTCCAGATCCCACTGGTCGCGCGGCGCCCGCGCATGCTCCAGATTTTGAGGCGAGACAACGGCTGTCACTAGCAGGGGGTGGACCCAAACGGTGTTTTGGCGATTTCGTGGGCCGTTGTCGTTTCGATGTTGTTTTGCGTTAGAGGCGAATCTAAGACAAAAGCGAGGGGAAACGAACACAAAACGAACATGAAAACCACCGTTTAGGTTCAGCCATGAGACATGATAATTGTCTGCCGATGCCCCGGAACAGAGCAATCTCGCTGCAGTGTTCGCCGTCTCCGAGGGGCTGGGCCAGTGTCGTTGGGTGCCTCTCCCCCCCCGCTTGGTATCGCTCGGCCGTGTGTACTTTCTCTCGGCGGGGATCATTAAGGAACATCCTCCTCCTCCTCCTCCTCCTCCTCCTTCTCCTCCTCCTCCTCCTCCTCCCCCCGAGAGGCCACTGCCTGCGAAACAGAACCACGCACGAAACCGAAAAAAGCACAGGGAGTAGACGTCCGAGCGACGGGGATCCCGCCGTTTTGTGGTTCTCTGTCGCCTGCCCTGTCGCTGTGTGTGCCCCCCCCTGTCTCGATCGGGTTCATCTCTTTTCTCGCCGAGTGCGTTCCACTACTCGTAAAGGGCTTCGCTAACGTCAGAACAAAAACAGGTTTGCCTCGATGTACTGGACCGTAAATCCCCGCGGCGGACCCAGGCCATTTGCGAGTAGTTCCTTTGCGAGTAAAGGAACGAGGATGCTCCTTGGGATGTCGCGGAGGGCCTTTCGGAGGCCGTCTGGAGGCCTCTTTGGCGCCGTTTTGGGGCCTCTTGGGGCGTCTCGAGGGCCTCTTTGTGGTCTCTCGGGCATCTTGGGGGAACGCGCTTGAATATATGTTTTTCATTCTGGGCGTCACACCGACATGCTAATACTAAGTGTGCGTCCCTCCCTCCCCCCAGGGGCGACGCGCGCGCCAAGAAGTCTTCTAGTATATGCGCGGTGGCGGGCGCATTCTGGCCAAACCGCTCGAGAAACGAGATGCTGTAAGATGATTGTATCGTGTGTTCGGGTCGGACGCACGCCTCCGAGGAGGGCACATAGTACTGGTATGTCCTTCCCTGAGATCCGATGTTGCAGGCAAAGTGCAGCATCGCAAACACAAATCACGACTGGAGAGCCCTGGACACCATCTTTCTGCATCATTTTTCGGGCCCGAAATGACGCGAGAACGCCAGTTGTGACAAAATATTGCAACGCCAGGATCCCAGGGGATGTTCTCCAATGGGTCGCTCCTCCGCCCAGGGTGCCCCGCTCCGCAGTGGCCCCCCGCTCCTCGACAGCCTCGGCGCACCTCCCTTCTCGGCCGTGGCAGGCCGGGACGGCTGCCGGCGCTTGGCGCCCCCATCGTGGGTTGCTGAGCTAGGACCGAGCCAGGGCGAGGACAACGACGGGTGAGGATAAATCTCGGAGGGCGAGGACAACGACGGGTGAGGATAAATCTCGGAGGGGAAGAAGGTACCTGTACGCTACACTTCCCTCGTTTTCGCTTTTTGGGGGTCTCTTGGGAGGCCCTCGTCGCCACCGCTGGATTCGCCTCGAAATCCTGGTCAGAACGCACCCCCGGAGAGGTTCGTGGAGTAACTCACCAGAGGCAACAGTACCACCACCACCAGCTTGAGCTGGTGGCACCTCGTTCCGGGCGTGCCTCCAGAGAGTTCCCGGAAGGAGGTGCCACCAGCCCGAGGGGAGGAAGCGGCCGCTATTCTAGCTGGTGTAGTGGTACTTTTATCTCTCTTGAGTAGCGGTATCGGTACGTACCTTCTGGCCTCCTCCAAATCGGGTGAGGGCAAATCGAGAATCTCTGAGATCCGGCGGCTCTGAGGGATATCTTGATACCTTGGACGCCGCGGCCTTCCCAGAGCGTTCCGGAACGCTCTGTAGCGTGGTTATCTTCGTCCCAGCCCGTTCGATAGGCCCAGTCGTGATCGCGTCGTAGGACGGAGGCTTTTTGTCGTGCTCGCCCTGTCGAGGCCCTCGACGGGCCCCGGGATCGTCGAAGAGCGATTCGGGATGAGGAATTCGTCCAGGGGGAGGGGTCGGGACTCCAGGGGACCGTATGTTGCGTGGATTTTTCCGCGAGTTTATGATTGCAAAGCTTGCTGTTTCTCTGCTTGCTAAGCCAGGAGGATGCTGTGTGCGCATATTTACGTGTGCGTGTGTGTGTGTGTGTGTGCGTTTAGGCTTACGAAGTGTATGTTTATGTCCTTCTGTTGACGAAGCTTATGTCTGTGCTTTATGTTTACGGTTGAGTCGGGCACGTCCCTCTACAGGAGGAACGTTCAAAGATAGTAGAACAATAACAGTCGGGGGACGATGTGTTTAGTATTTTGGGAGTGTTTTTCTGACTATGTTCAGGATTTGTGTTTATGTTTCGTCAAATCTCCGCCTGTAGGGGGACATGCCCGACCTAAGTTTACGGAGTTTATGTTTACTCTCTCGCACAGCTGTGTTCTAGAGCTCAGGCCTCTTTGTTTTCGTTCGTCGTCGTTCATTCGTTCGTTCTTTCGTCGTTCGTCCTCCCCTCCCCCTGTCCACAATAGTAAACTCCTGGAGGAAGGAGGCGACAGCCTCCTGTCCCTCGCAGCTCCTTGGTGCAAGAGCGAGGGCACGCCTTCCCCCTGGGTACCCTTGCATCCTTGCCCCCTCGGTCCATCCTTCGCCACGAGGAGGAGGAGGCGGAGGAGGAGGAGGAGGAGGAGGAGGGGGAGAGAGAGCCCCGAACGCGTCTCCTGGACCCACCCCGGGGCGACCACCCCAGGCTTCCCCTTCTCGGGGCCGGCCAAGTGGGGGGTGATGACTGGAAGGAGGAGGAGGAGGAGGAGGAGGAGGAGGAGGAGGAGGAGGGAGGAGCAGGGGGGGGAGGAGCAGGGGGGGGAGGAGGAGGAGGAGGAGGAGGAGGAGGAGGAGGAGGAGGAGGAGGAGGAGGAGGAGGAAGTACGGAGCCAGCGGCGGCGTGCGTGCGTGCGTGCGTGCGAGCATGCGTGCGTGTGTGAGTGTTGCCCTGCACCGCCTGGTTTTTCGGCCCCTGTCGCCACTTCGCGCAGCCTGGAGCATTGCCTGACCGCGCCAGTTTACGTGGAAGGTAGTTTTTGGTTGACGCGACACGTAGCATGGCCCGCCGATTGGATCATTTCTGGCGCGTCAGGGGGAAAAATGTGTGTCTGTGGTTGCGGGCCTCCCTTTCAGCGTGGTGCTCTCCAGAGCCACCCACGCGTGCCTTCACACCACGGCGCCGCGGGAAGAGCGTGCTTGCTTGTTGTGCGTGCCTGCGTGCGCTTGCGCTCGGCATCTGCACACATTTCGGGGGTGGACAGACCTCCTACCCTGACACGTCGATTAAGGAATTGACCGTTGTCGGTTCGCGAGAGGGCGTCGCGGCCGTTATGTTTGCGGGTCCAGGTCCGTCGGTTTCGGTCCCAGGCCGTTTTCGCTAAGGGGAGGTTTACTAAAGGGAGGTTTGTCCACCGCCGAACATTGACAAATCGGCATGCTCCGACCGAGATGGCGCTCGCGTTGCCGGAGTGCCAGTTCACCCTTGCACGCATTGTGCCATGGCATTGGGTCGCCAGGTATGGCATAAAGGATCCTGGCTTCGTGATTCGACCGAAGGCCGCGTGCATTTCGATGCTGGGGGCAGTGGTTCGGAGACATACAGGGGGTGGTCGTGAGGACTGGTGGTGCCAAAGAGAAACTGCCAAGCGAGCTAGCAGTGCAGAGCGACATGTGCACTCATGCGACCGCGCGAGTATTTTCGACCGCGTCAAGGGGTGAGCGCAGTGCACGGTGGAAAGACCACGTCAATGTGTGGTGCGAGATTGTTTGAGTGTTGATGCAGTTTGCAAACGTGTTGATCCATGCGCGTTGCACTTGCGAACCCACGCTGGTGGACAAAACGGTTGGGCGCATGCATTGCCCATTCGGATGGGCGCAGTTGTGCATGTTCCGAATCGGACTTGGCGACGCAGAGGCCATGGTTGAGAGACGAGCGGCGATACGAGGGCCTCGCCGCAGACTGATCGACGAGGGCGATGCAATATGCAGTCGTGGCCTAGCGGCGGGGGTGAAGGAGAAGGATCGCAGGAAAGCCTTTGGTCGCGAGTCATGTTTCTCTCGGTGCGGATGCCCGTTCGCCAGGCGTTCGCCAGCGATCCTCGTGGCCCCAGCCCGACCTCCGACGGCCCGATGCTTTCGAGTCGCCAGACGGCCCCCAGACGTCACGAACCCTTTCTCCGCCACAAGGATAGACGCACAGACACCCTCCAATGGAGTGCACCTGGGCCTCAGGGGAAGGTGGCGGTGTCTCAACCACCACTGGGGGCCAGCGACTTTACACGACGCCGCCTTCCTTGGAGGTACATGCAGGGTTCGTCGGAAGGTGTCTGTGTAATTATCAAAGCAGAGGGGCCGACCCTTAGCGGGCCCCGGAAACGGCAGGGCCGTTTTGTCACCGTTTCCGAAAAAGTGTCTTTTGAAAATGGAAACGGCAAAAAAACGGCGACCGGAAACGGCAACAAAAACGGCCCCAGGATTGGGACCGGAGCGGGAACCCGTAAAAGAACGGCGACGGAACCGGTAACAAAACGGCGTCGGAATTGGCAACAAACGGCAAAACGGAACAGGTAGAAAAAACGGCCCTGTCGTTTCCAGGGCCAACTGAGGGCCGACCCCTTCGCCGCCACAAGAACATACGCGCAGACTCACCCTCCAATGGAGAGTAGTTGTGCCTCAGGGCACGGCTGCGGTGTACAAACCGCCAGCCTCCTCGCTCAATCCCTCACCGCCCACAGGCGGCGGGCCGGCCCTCGGAGACCTACAGGTTGACACCAACATCACAATCGGTGCTTTGCCTCCACCGAGGAAAGATGCTGCCGATCTCGGCGGTGGTGGTGATATGCGGGCTTCCTAGGTGTCCGAGATATTACCACCAGCACCACCATCTAGGATCATCTCCCCCCAGTAGGGGCACCCCCCTGTGTTTTCAAATTCCCAGGCCTCCAAAAAACCCTTTTTTCCGCCCTGCTCCTCATCGTCCTCCCTTCTGGAAAACGCGAAGACGGCCTCCTCGTCACATAGCTCGGCGAAACGCAGGGGCAAGAGCGGCGCGCTCCCGTCGTCGGGGGCCCCTTGCTTCGCCTGCTCGAGCAGTCTCTGCACACTTCTGCACCCTCTATCCTCCTCCTCCTCCTCCTCCTCCTCCTCCTCCTCCTCCTCCTCCCCCTCCTTCTCCCCCTCCCCCTCCCCCTCCCCCTCCCCTCCCCCTCCCCTCTCCTCCTCCTCCTCCTCCTCCTCCTCCCCTCCTCTCTCCTCCTCCTCCTCCTCCTCCTCCTCCTCCTTCTCCTCCTCCTTCTCTTCTCGGGCTGCAGGCACGTACGAGGCCCAACGAGGGGCGATGTGGGCGCACCGCGCGCGCTCCAAGCCTCGAGCAGATCGGGACACGGTCGAGCTCCTGCGTGTCGTGGGTCTTTTCTCCTCCTCCCCCCTCCTCCTCCTCCTCCCCTCCTCCTCCTCCTCCTCCTCCTCCTCCTCCTCCTCCTCCTCCTCCTCTTGCGACGCTGAGGGCGTCCCTCAAGTAGGTGCTGGAGCACTTTCGGCTCTTCTAGACGGGTGGGTGCCGCTGTGGTGTGTGGCCGATAGGCAGGATGATCACCCATCCCAGTGGACTGTCCCAGTTGACGAAGCCCAATTGGAACCTGTTGCCCTGGATCGGCTCCTGAAAGTTTGTCGTAAGTATGCTCCTGGCGCAGGTTTGGGGTGGGATGGTTTTCACCCAAGATGGGTTCTGAGCCTCACGGAGGAACACCAGCTAAGGCTTTTAGATATCCTGCACAGGTTTGAGGACATACCACAGGATCTTCTCGCCTTCTTGACCAACATGGTCTTCTTAGACAAGCCTGACGGCGGCGTGCGCCCCATCGGCCTCCTCTGCCTGGTGCTGCGCTTGTGGTCGCGACTTCGCCAGCCATACTGTCAGGCATGGGAGAAGAAGCATGCAGAGGCCTTCTATTGGGGCACGGGGCCACACAACACCTGTGAGAGAGCTGGCTGGGTCCACAATCTCTTGGGAGGTTGCTGCAAGGAAGTTGGGTTTCAGAGCGGGTCCGTCTTGGTCGACCTGAGCCGCTTCTATGAGCACATTAGGCATCTTGATATCAGAGCTGCGGGGCTCCAGTATGGATTCCCCATCAAGGTCCTCAGAGGGTACTGCACGATCTATGCTGGATATAAAGCTCTGATGTATGGAGGTGGCGTATCGTCGGCCTACTTGGCGAATGCAGCTGTGGTGGCTGGATGCTCAGGAGCGACGACCCTGGCTAAGTTATTGCTGCTCCGTCCGCTTCTTCTCACACAGCAAGGTAGGCCGAATTTATTCATCCGCAATGTTGTAGACGACGTTGCACTTCAGGCGTGTGGTCGGCCAGTTCAGGTAGCTCAGGTGCTATCGAGTGCCGTCGCTCAGCTCATCTCCTGCTTTGAGGAGCTCCACTTGCCTGCGAACATCAAGACAACGAAGTACATGTGCACGCGAGAGGTTCTGGTTCACGTTGCTGGCTCCTGGTGTTTGCCTGGTACGTCTCGGGTCGAGCATGCGCGTAACCTTGGCACGGATGCGACCACGGGCTCACGACGACGTGTTGGAGTGCAGCGAGCGAGGTTCATCGATGCTGGTTCGCGCTCGAAGCGACTTCGACTGCTGAGGGAGGCTGGGGCTGATGTGGCTCTTGTACAGAGAATGGGGGCCACGGCATCGGCCCTCTGGGGCAGTAGTGTCTTGGGGATTTCGCCGACGGCCATGCATGGCCTGAGGCTCTCGGCGGCCCACGCTTTAGGACGTCATCCCAAAGGGGCCCCCTGGGAATTCGGCTGCATGATTCTTCGACTGGGAGGAATCGTTGACCCTTTTGTGGCCTATGCTGGCCATGTGGCCTTTCAATGGGCCACCGCTGTCTGGGGCCGGTTTCCCAAGGTCTCGATTTTGAATGCGGCGGCCGACGCGGCCATAGCTCGAGCAAATTCGAAAAGGCACCCATGGCAAGGAGCTGCGACACCTGCGGATGTGGCAGTGCTCCGTCTCGCTCGTGTGGGTTGGACTTTTCGTGATTTTCGAACGGTCGAAACTGACCTCGGGCAGGTCTGGAATCTCTCTCAGATTGCGCCTGTGGGGTTTCGGTTGCAGGCCCGTGCTGCGGCCGCCAGAGCATCGGACAGGCAGGCGCTGATGCAGGTAGGCGATGAGCTCCAAGGGTGCCTTCTTTTCTGGGATGCTGTGAAGCCTCTCCTTCGCTCCTCCTCCTCCTCTTGGAAGCCCCAGCATCAGAGGTCCCTCAGGAGCCTTATGAGCAATGTGCACTGGCCTCAAGCAAGAGTGCACAGGCATGGGTATCACAGTAGCTGCAAGTGCAGGCTGTGTCAGGATGAGGCGGGGACCCTTTTTTCACAGACAATATCGTTGCTCGGCCCACGCTGTGCTCAGGAGAGACATGGTCTCGCCGCAGCTTGCCAGACGGGCGGCCCGTGTGCTCGAAGGAGGGGAGGAGCTGGCTGAGAGATTCGCGCGCGCGATCTTTCCGTCGCCGTTGGCGCTCTTTCCTGCCCAGGAGCCTGAACAGACCGTGTTCTGGATTAACAGGCCTGAGTCAGGCCGCCTCAGCGGTTTAATTTTTTTCGGATGGGTCCGCTTCTTGGTCAGGGATTCCCGGGCTTTCGAGGGCTGGTTGGGCCCTTGCCCAGGCCGATCCTCTGGGCAACGCCACCTCGGCTTGTTACGGGCCCGCCCCCTTCTCCCATGGGCCTCGCCAAACGGCCAAGGATGGGGAAGACTATGCTGTGTGCATGCTGAATCAGTGTGCGATGGCACCGTTTGATTTATTGTGACTGCCAGGGAACTCTGGACGTCCTCTGGGGTGGCCAAGGGGCGGGGGCCTCTGCTGGAGGGCCCAGGGCCCACCCCTTCTGGTTCAGTTTCTCTCCAGGGGATTTCACGGCGTTTAAGACGGCAGCTCACTGCTCGATGTCTGATGTCCACAGTGGCAAGACGACCCTGTGGGAGAAGCGAGCCAATGACGCGGTAGACTCTTAAGCGAAGATGGGCGCTGCAAAGCACCAACTTAGCCAGCAGGACCTAGACTTGTACAGAGGTCTCAAGTGTCTTGTGAAAGAGTCTGCCAAGTGGGCTGCATCTTTAGAGGCGCAATTGCAAGGCCAGGCGAAAAAGCGTCTTGACACGGTTGGCCTTGAAGCTTCAGAAAAGTGTGCACCTGACTCTCACGAGTTGCCGCCTCAGCCTGAGCCTGAGATTGAAGAGTCTGTGGGCGGGGAGGGGGTGGACGCCGGGGGGCCGGACGGGCTCGATTGGGAAGAGGTCGCCGCCAGCGCTTTTTACTTGAACGGGCATGCCCTGATGAGATGCGGGATCGACTCGCCTCAGAAATCGGGAATGCCGTTTGTGTTTTGTGTCAAGTGCGGTGCCTATTGTGAGGCTTTCCGCCCAGGTGCGCTTCTGTTGGACGGCTGCTTGCACAGGCCGAGGTTCCCACGAGTGATGCATCAGCTGAAGCGAATTCGTGATGGGAAACACCCACATGGTCGAGCCTCGTCGAAGCATCTGACCCTTTCGTCCGCTCGCAGCCTCTCTCAGGCTGAGCGAGATTTGTTGTCTGTCCGTTGTGCTCCTTCTGCCGCCGCGCCCGCTGGGAGGCCCACTGCCCGTGCGAGGTCGGGGTGCGCCTCGAAGCAGGAGGTCCTCAGAGCGTTCGGGCTGGCCGACGAGGACCTGCAAGACGTCAGGGAGCTCGGGCAGGCCGCGGGTAGGCCCCGCCTGGAGGACGAGGATGAGGGGTCCTCTGATTTTGACGGGGGGGTATTTTTAATTGTTTTCTTTGACTTTAGGTCGCTCCGCAACCTCCCCCCCCCCCTCCCCCTCCCCCTCTCCCCTCATCTTCCTCCTCGTCTTCCTCCCCCTCCTCCTCCTCCCCCCACCTCCCCCTCTTCCTCTTCCTCCTCCTCCTCCTCCTCCTCCTCCTCTGCCTCTTCCTCATCATCATCCCTCCTCATCCCTCCCTCCTCTTCCTCCTCCTCCCCTCCTTCCCCATCCCCCTCCCTCTCCCTTCCTCCTCCTCCTTCCTCCTTTTTCCTCCCCTCCTCCTCCTCCTCCTTCTCCTCCTTCTGCCTCTCCTCGTCATCATCTCCTCCTCATCCCCCTCCCTCCTCCTCCTCGTCCTCCTCCTCCTCCTCCTCCTTCTGCCCTCCTCGTCATCATCTCCCCCTCATCCCCCTCCCTCATCTTCCTCCCCCTCCTCCTCCTCCTCCTCCTCCTCCTCCTCCCCTCTCCCCTCCTCCTTCTCCTTCTTCTCCTCGCCTCTCCTCGTCCCCCTCCTCCTCCTCCTCCCTCCTCCTCCTCCTCCTCCTCCTCCTCCTCCTCCCCCCTCCTCCTCCTCCTCCTCTCCTCCCCCCCCCTCCCCACTTCCTCCTCCTGCTCCTCTTCCTCATCGCCCCCCTCCCTCCTCCTCCTCCTCTCCTCCTCCTCCTCCTCGTCCTCTTCCTCCTCCTCCTCGCCCCCCTCCTCCTCCTCCTCCTCCTTCTCCTCCTCCTCGTCCTCCTCCTCTTCCTTCTTCTCCTCCTCTGCTTGGGCTGCAGGCACGGATGAGGCCCGCAAAGGGGCGATGTGGGCGCACGTCCCGGGTCTCCACTACCTCCTCCTCCTCCTCCTCCTCCTCCTCCTCCTCCTCCTCCTCCTCCTCTTCCTCATCCTCCTCCTCCTCCGGACCTTGCGTCTTGACCCGAACCCTTTGGGATCGCACGCGCGGGAGGAGATGGACCTCCCAGACATGATTGCGTCGTGCCAACAGATGAGGGCGGGATTTGTTTGGCTGTTTGCGGCCCTGGGGGGCCCTCGCCGGGCCTCGCGGGGCCGTCAAAAAATGACTCAGGACGAAAAACTGGTCCGGGGAAAGGGTCGGGACTTCAGGGACGCCGTCCTAGAAAAATCAGGACGTCGCATGGCTGACTTGATTCAAGGGGGGAACAGCCACCCGAACCCGATAATTGACTTTTACTAGACGGCCTTAGGCATTGAATCAGCAGCCCTGCCACGTTTAATTCCTTCCTTGGGTGGGCTTACGAAACAGCTTCGCTTATCGGGGTGATTACCATGGTGGTGGATGTGTTGCCCTCCCCATTCAAGGAGGAAGGGTTGGTGGTTTGTGGCCAGCAGGCCATGCAACCAAGAGCGCCCTCTGGGAAACCAATGGAAGCGTGGGTTGTCGGCTCTACGCTCTCGACGGGCCCGCGGGGCGGGATCGAACGGGCGGCGCACGACGGGAGTCGCTATCTTAGCCTCTCGTTCAGCCGCGAACGCCAGGCACCTCATGCGTTGTTCGGCTTGCTCCAGCTGATATTTCGCGAGCGAAACACCGACGACGATCCCGAAACATCGGGCGCGCCTCGCTTCGCGAAGCAGTCTGCCCACATGTCCCCGAACAAGTTATCCAGCGCCTCTCCCGAAGCGAGGCACGCTTCAATGGCCTGATCCAGGACGTACGGCGGAGACGCTCAATATCGTTGTTGTTTAACTGATGGGTTTGGTGCCACACGCTGGCGTGAGGAGCCATAGGTTTCGCATGCGTACCGAACCACTGACTTCTTTCGTGCGCCAATGCCACATGATCGGTCGGTCACACGCTCTGAAGGAAGAGGGGGAACAGGAGGAGCAAGAGGAGGAGGGGTGGATCTTTTATTCCCCGCCGAGAGAAACATATGGGGGGTCTTCGAAACTAAAGACCTCCTGACGTCCCCTCGTGGCCGTTTTCTTATTCATTGTTATGCCGATCGACACGTGCCCTCCCCCACGGAATAGATCCAGGCTGCTTTTGACGCCTTATTCGAGCGAGTGGAGTCTCCCCCAGAGGACGCACGGTTGCAAACGGCCGCACGAAGCAGAGGTCTGGAGCCAGACCCTTGTATGAGCGACACCGAGAGGCCGTCAAAGGTTTCACGCACAGAAGTTCCTGAACCTATGAACCATTCTGATTTGGAGGCTCTTCTCGGCCGGGCAGCCGATCGTGCAGCTGATCGCACGGTGGAAAGGCTCACCACCAAATTCGATGAGATGGAGGGTAAAATCATGAAGCGTATGGACTCGAAGTGCGAGGAGATGGAGAAGAGGTTCGATGCGAAGATCGAGGAGGTCAAGCGTATGGCAATGGGAGGTGGGTCATCCAACGGCTCCACCTTCGCCCCCGCCGCACGCGATGATGGTAACCCCTACTCGAATGGATTGGAGAACAGGCCCAGCACGCTGGAGCTGAAGAACTGGGTGGCCGACTGGGAGGACCCCGACACCACGAGCCTGACCCAGGTGGACGCGAAGGCGTTCTTGCAGCGCATCTTCTCGGCGATACCCGCCGAGGTCCAGAGTCTCATCAACACCCAGGGTACCTGCGACAAGGTGGACCAGAGGCTGCTGCACACCAAGCTGCTGGTGGTGATGGCTGCTGGCGGGTCTCGTAGCGATATGTGGAAGACGCAGAAGGAGATCTCCAAGGTGCTCCCCTCCTTCACCATCAACGGGCGCGAGGCGAAGTGCACCGTCACTCCGTCTCCTGAGGCGAAACCCCTCACGATCCAGGCGGGCAAGTTCTACGGGTTCCTGGAAAGCCAGAACAAGCAGAAGGAGCTGTTCAACCTCCAGTACGGCGTCAGGACGGGCTCTCTCGTCGTGAGGTACGTCGCGCAGGCCGAGAGGCCGGTGAGGATCGCGCAGTACACGATTACGGGTGGGTGGAAGATCTTCCCTGACCATTGGCCTACGGCTTTCCCCGGGGGCCCGTCGGTGGAGGTTGCCTTCCGCACCCTGTCTGCGTGACACGGTGCAGGCGCAAGCTTTGGTCAGTTACATGTTTCACGGTGCAAGAATTTACAGATCGTGTCTTGGAACGTCAGTCGTATCAGCGTGCACTCGGTCGGGGATTTGCTTGAGTGGATCGCTTCTCAATATGGTACCAGCTGTGTGGTTCTCTTACAGGAAGTTGGGTCCTGGTCTCGGGACCCCACGGCTGCGGGGTGGGTTGTAAGACACGAGCCTGGGCACTCGACGGCTATTGCTTGGCCGTCTACCTTGTCTTCGAATTCGGGAGCTACTAGGAGTTGCTTACCTGCCATCGCAGTCCAGTTCGGGGACGTGGGCATTGTGAGCTGCTACCTGCCAGATTCTTGGAACAAAACGTTTGAACAGTTTCAGGATGCGGTTGGCGAGATCGACAACTTACGTTCATGGAGTTTCAGCATTGGTTGCAAGCACGTCGTCATCGGGGGCGACTTCAATACACAGCTGCCTCCTGACCTTCCTCATGTCACGGGCCCCTTCAGTCCAGCAGTGTTCGCGTCGACCTCGGAAGGCGTGGAGAGGCAGGAGTTCCTTATATCTAAACTGATGGAGTGGGGGCTGAAGGCTGCCAACACTTTCTCGCATAGTTCGTTGGAAGCAGATTCTAGCAGAGGTCTGATTGCCAGTCAAAGCCCTTCTGTCTTGACCTCTACTTCAAATGTCCCCGCGTCGGACACTGTGGTCTCAAGACGCTGCCGTACCTTCCATCACCTTGGGATGCATTACGACGCCATGATTGACTTCATTGCTGTGCCCACCTCGTGGGGCACTCGGTCGTCATGTGCTAACGGGGAGGTGATCGTGGTCGGCGGCGCGCAGCGGGACCACTTCCCGGTGTGGGTTCAGGTACTGGGAGGACATTGCACCCTCCGTCGGCTGGGGCGTCGTCTCGCTCTGACGGGCTGGTCTCCTGAGAATGCTGCTTCTCTGCAGATGTACCGGGAGGGGGTCCTGAAGGACATGGAGGAGCACGGATATGAGATGAACAACACTAGGATCGAGGAGTTCGGGAGGAGCCTGGTGACGAGGGCGAAGGAGGTAGAGCACAATACGAGGGGGGGGATCATGAGGGACGTCTGCAACAAGCCAGAGAGCCTTTTGAAGATCTCCAGAGCCATTCTCTCGCTCCCGAAACAGGACCCAAGGAGGCGAGAACTTAGGAGGCAGGAGGTGAAGGAGAGGAGAAACTGGGAGAGGAGGAGGTGGAGGGTTCAGCATCCCTCGGGGCGTCGCAACGCGTCACGCGTGGCTGTTGGGAGGGAGTTGGTGGACATCACCGGTCAGGTTCAGGAGGACGTTTCTAAGTGGGGGAAGGTGGTGGAGGACTACTGTAGGCACAAGTACACGGACCCCGACGAGACCCCTGAGGCCCAACTTGAGAGAGTCCAGAAGCTTTGGGAACGAGGTGGCAAGCGTGCCGCTGCTGAATATAGTGTACACCATGTTCTGCAAGCTAGGAGTAGGCTCGGTACTGGCAAGGCGGGAGGAAGTGACGGTGTTGTCTCGGAGATGATTCTGGCCTTGGGCTCCGAGGTGGTCTTCAAGGTTTACGAGCTGTTTGCTTCTCGCCTGTGTTCTGGGGGAGGCCCCGTGGAAGCCTGGAAATCTATCGTCATGACCTTTCTGGCGAAAGAGCCCGTAGCCCGCGACATCGCTAAGCACTTCCGTGGCATCTCACTCTTGTCAGCTACTTTGAAGTGGTACGTGACTTCTCTGACGCTGCTGATGCAGGCGCAGGGCAGACCTCCGTTGTTACGACAGCTGTGCATCATGGGCTTCGAGCCGCACATGTCGTGCAACCAGGTGATAGGCCCCATCTCGATCCTACTCACCAAGTGCCACGAGTGGCATCGTCAGTGCCCGTTCGCGCTTTTTATGGGCGACGTCTATCAGGCTTTTGACAACTTACGTGGGAGGGAGGTGGCACATTGTCTAAACTTACGCAATACTCCGGGGGACTTGGGGGCAGCTCTCCTGAGAGAGAACGTCGACTGTCGCCTGGAGGCGGTGTTCGAGGGGGTGCCGATTCCGAACGGGGTCCCGTTTAGTAAATGTGAAAGGCAAGGGTCCACGGACGCTCCGATGAAGTGGAATCTGGTTCTGGGGGAGGTGCTTCGGGAGTCGCAAGCTTACTTCAGGGAAAGCGACCTGGGGGTCACCATCAACGGGCACAGCTACACGCACATACTTTGGTGTGATAACATATATCTCATGGGTAGGTCTATCTCACAGATCACACACATGACCCAGATCCTGACAGGCATCCTAGCTAGGTATCGGCTCTGCTGGAAGCCAAGTTCGCTGGAGTTTATCTCGCCGGTGGAGCCGGAGACCCAAGGGTACTCCGTTATGGCGCCCGATCCTCGTGTGCCATCAGGGGTTTTAAGCGCACTGACGGTTTCAAGATGCTCTTCTAGTCTGCAGTTGGGGAGTATCATCACAGAGACGGGGAACGCGTGGCCCGACGTCAAGCGGAGGGTGGAAAGGGCCAGGGCCGCTTTTTGGGGAGAGAAGGTGTTGCGATCTAAGCTGTTGCCTATTCAAGAGCGCATGAGAAGATACTCAGAATTTATCGCACCCATCTTATGCTACGGGTGTGAAGCGTGGGCCATGACACAGGGCATGCTCGTATATCTGGCCAAGGCGGAGGGTGGGATGCTGGGCAAGGTGGGGAGGACGAGGAAGAGGAGACCTGGAGAGAGCATCGCACAGTACATGCAGAACACCACGCGCGCCATTCGTGAGATGTATGTCAAGCAGGGCCATCTGCTCGTGCATGAGCGCGTACTGCAGCAACGGCACAGATTTGCGGGGCGGATCTTCGGGGGTGGAACGGACTCGACTTCGGCTTTCTTCCCGTCGGGCTACGAGCAGCTCGGCTGCGATGTAGGGGGGCTTGGCAGGGCGCCTCTCGAGACGGGGGCCCACCAGTTCCTGCAAGACGCGTTTGAGTTCATGTGTGAAGACAAATGGCAGGACCTCAAAGAGCAACAGATACAGAATCGCAAGAAACGTGTTCGATTAGAAGGCTTGTCTTTTGCATCTGCGGCCAGGGAGGAAGAGCCGCGGCAACACCGGAGCGGCTGGCAGAGAGTACCGCAGTGGGAGGATTTCTGGATTACTCATCTCGGGGTGGGATGGAGGGAACTCGCGAGGATGCCTAGGGAGTGGAGGGAGCAGGAGGAGGAGTTCATCACTAGCATTCTCATGCGCGCAGGGCTTCCTCGTACACAAGTCCTGGCCGTGAGAACGAAAGCCCTGGAGGAGAGACGTGCATCTGCTGGGAGAGAAGCTCGCGTTGTAGCGCCTCGCCCCCTTAAATGTCGTGCCCGTGCCCCTTGCGAGAACGCGTCAACGACAGCAACCGCACAGCACAATTCAAGCAGAGGTCTGGTTGCTGGCCCAAGCTCGTCTGTCTCAACCTCTGCTTCAAATTCTTCCCCGACAACATTGAGAATGCTGTTGGATATCAAAGGCGATAACCAGACGGTGGTGGAGTGGGCTAATGGGAGGTGGCACTGTCTTAATCCTCATCTCCTAGCTCCCCTCAGTCGTGTTCGTACTCGTCTCTATCAGCTGTATGAGCTTGGTTGGGTTCCTGTTGAATATGGGGGAGAGTATGTACGCCATGTATACCGCGAGTACAACCGCGAGGCCGACTCCTGTGCTACACGCGCCCTGTCCCTGGCGGCAGCTTGTACGGAAACGTTCCCACGTCCGGCCTGGGCAACCCTAGAATCGGGATGTCACCTTCGTTGTTCCTTTGACGGCGGGAAGCGGGAGGAGGGCGTGGGAGCGGGCTGGGTTATTTCTTGGTATCATGAGGCGACGATGGAGGAGGTAGTCTGGAGGCGTAGGAGTATTCCCCTGGACCCGAAGTGCAGCACCATGACCGCCGAGTTGGTCGGCATTGCAGATCTCCTAGAATGCTTATATCGCCTTGCTCATTATCAATACTTGGAGGAGTGGGAGGACATGACTATGGATGAAGGGGATGCAGTGAGGGGCCCGAAGCGTCGTCGTCTCTTTCTCGATCGCCTGAGCTAGCTGCCTCCCGCTGCCGCCACTGCTGTGTCTTCGCCGCCGCGCCGCTCGGAGTAAGACTGTCGGGCGAGGGGGTCCCCCCTCAGCTGGCCCAGAAACGCCGAAACGCCTCCTCCTCCTCCTCCTCCTCCTCCTCCTCCTCCTCCTCCTCCTCCTCCTCCCTCCTCCTCCTCCTCCTCCTCCTCCTCCTCTCTTCCCTCCTCCTCCTCTTCCTCCTCCTCCTCCTCCCTCCTCCCTCCTCCCGGGACCGGCTCTCCACCCCGGCTGATCTTCGACGGCCCTTGCGAGTGCGATCCCTTGCGGGCCGCCGGAGATCCGAGAGGGAGAGCCGCCTCCTCGCCGCCTCCTCGCCCAGAGCGCGCGGGGGGCGAGCGCCGCAGGGGAGGGGACCTGGTCGTCGTCGTCGTCGTCGACGCCGTTGTTCTCGTTGTCCTTGTCCTCGCTGTCACTGGTGGGGAGGAGGAGGAGGAGGAGGAGGAGGAGGAGGAGGAGGAGGAGGAGGAGGAGGAGGAGGAGGAGTTGTTGTTGTCATCGTTGTCGTTGTGATCGTTGTCGTTATTATCGTTGTCGTTGCGGTCGTTGTCGCTGTCGCCGCGGAGGGGACTTGGTCGATGGACACCAAGGACCTGCCCAGGGACGCCAAGCAGCCCTTCGGAGCCGAGGATCTGGGGGCCAGGGAGGAGGGTCTGCCCGAGGAGGAACAACAAGGTACCCATACACCGCTACCCTTCTCGCCCGTGTCTGCTCTTTTTGGGAGTCTCTTGGGAGGCCCTCGTCAGTACCGCTGGATTCGCCTCGAAATCGCTATCCTTCTCGCCCGTTTCTGCCCTTTTTGGGGGTCTCTTGGGAGGCCCTTGTCGCCACCGCTGGATTCGCATCGAACTTCTGCTCAGAACGCACCCGGGGAGAGGTTCGGGGAGCAGCGGTATCT
Source organism: Prorocentrum cordatum (assembly GCA_963575745.1). Taxonomy (NCBI): domain Eukaryota; class Dinophyceae; order Prorocentrales; family Prorocentraceae; genus Prorocentrum; species Prorocentrum cordatum. The sequence continues at coordinate 258,392 of CAUYUJ010014677.1, forward strand.
CGAGGCCTCCCAGAGGGGATCCGAGTAGATGGGGTCGGAGGATCTCGCCGCATCGCCAATGCATCGGCGGTGCGGCTCGATGCGGAGCCCATTTTTCTCCTCGCAGACGGCGCCGATGGCACCGCCGACGTCGCCGATGAATTGCCGACCCATTGCATCGGCGATGCGGCGCGATCCTCCGAACCCATTTGCTCGGACCCCATCTAGGGGGCATCTAGTCTCTGGAGGTCAGAAAGGGGTGTGCTGCCAATGCTCACCGAGCGTGCTCCAGTACGCGCAGAGCCTAGTTACTCGCAAGTGTTCGAAACATATTTGTTCGCCTCGATGTAATATATCGTGAATCCCACGCGGCGGATCGAGGCCATGTGCGAGCAGTTACTTTGCGAGAAGTGGACCGAGCTCGTCTATGCTGAACCTGGCGGTGTTACAGGCCTCGGAAAATAGCGAACACGCATGCCACATTCATCGATCAACGCCCCCCCTCCCCCCAATGCCAAAGTTGGCGGTGGGTCTGATGAGCTGCACTTCGACCGCAGTCTCCCCCGCGCGTGCCAACTCTGAGTTTGGGGGAGCGGGGGAGTGCCCATCACTTGCTTCCCCCGACCGTATCCATCGTAGGTAACGTCACCACCTCCACGATTGGCACCGCACCCCTTTGGGCCACACCCCCTTTCCGACCTCCACAGCACCGGCAGGAGCGGGAGCCTTGCCCCCCCTGGCCCGGCGTCGGGTGCGGACCGCTCCGCGCTCGGCCCCCCAAGGTGGGCATCGCTCGGACGTGTGCATATGTTCTCGGCGAGGACCATCGGGGAGCCTCAGAGGGGGAAAAGGTACCCCTGCCGCTACCCTTCCTCCGTTTTCCCCTGCTTGGGCCTCTTGGGTTGCCCTTGTCGCCACCGCTGGATTCGCCTCGAAATTCAGGTCAGAACGCACCCGGGGAGAGGTCCGGGGTGTAACGGTATCGGCACCTCTTGGTTTCCCCAGAGTTTGTGGGCTCATCTTGCGGAAAAGAGCATTCACGAAACCAAAACATGCACGGGGAATGGACGTCCGAGCAAGGGCAAGTAAGCCGTTTTCGCCACGACGAGCGCCACGTGTTGTTCAAGGAGCAGTTTCCCCATGCCATTTCGCCCGACGGCCCGTTCCAGCCCCCCACGCGCGCCGACCCCCCCCCCCCCTCACGCGATCCAACCTTTCCACGCCCAGCTCCAGAGAGGCCCAGCATGCTCCCCACGCCATTTACCTCCCCAGGATTACTGAGCAACTCGGGCTATTCATCTCCAGTGGCCCGTTTCGGGCCCCAAGACCAAACAGACGGCCCGTCACGAAAAGCTCAAGACGACCTATGTCTCGCCATTTGCAGCCTCCTGGAGGGCTGGCTGCGGGCACCTGGGCCGTTCAAAAAGGATGCGGGATGAGCAAGTTGCCCCAGAGGTGGGTCGAGAATTCTGGTGGCCCACCTCAGGAAATAGTGGAATGGCTACTGGGAAAGAGAGAGCGGCAAGCCAGGCGTACCAGCATCATAACAGTATCTGGCGTTCTGCACACCCCGCACATCCCTTCCCAGTGCGTTTTATTCCCGCTGCCCCTCCCCCTGTGGAGGCTTCTGGGGGGCCATGAAGTACCAAAAGTACTACCGTCGATCCTCCTCCTTCCCTCCACTCGCATCCTCGATCCTCGTCCCCGATTCTGGATCCTCCTCGCGTCGGCCTCTGTTGCCTTTTAACAGGTCGGCTCCCTTCAGTATTGGTCCGTGGTATCTCAGCCCCACCATCGCACCCGCCACAGTAGGGGATGAGACCGGCGAAATCCGAACGGAAGAGCTTGTGTCCCCGTTTAGGGGGGGCAAATCGGCCAGTGGGGCCAAGGCTATGCCAGTGGGGAAGGAGATCGGTGAAACGATGCTCACCCCTTCTGTTCCTTCGGGTTCGGTTTGAGCAGCTGTTTTCGGAATCCTTCCCTCGCAGGATCCATTTCGATCCCATCGATCCGATTCGGTATCGTTTCCGGCCGGCCCGATCCGATTCGGTTCCGATATTCCGGCGACCCGATGCCGCCGATGTTTGCGTGGCGTTGTTGTCCTTTTTGGCGCGGCCGATCCGATTCGGCTTCGACTCAACGCCGATGCGCCCATGGCCGCCGCACATGGCGATTCGATTTAGGTCGGTTGTGTCCTCCTACATGCGGATTTTGAACGAAAAATGCATGTAGCGAAAGAATATCTAAAAACAGTCCAACAATCGTCCCCACACTATTTTTGTAAATACCATGTTTGGATACTCCCCCTGTTGGGGGACACGCCCGACTCGAGATTCGATCCGACTTCCCGACTCGATGCTGCCCGGCCCTGCCGCAGCCCGCGCGCCGCAGCCGGAGCTCTCGGGCCGAACGACAGGGGGGGACCGGGAAAGGGGGGGACTACGGAGTCTGCTGCAGGCAGCCGGCTTCGGCCCCGCCGCCGGGCCCAGTCCTCGATGCATGGGCGCCCCCCGGCGCCGGGAGGCGCCGGGAGAAGCAGCTGTGCGTGAACTGATTCTCAGAGCCCCGAATCAGCAGGGGTAACTCGGGTCAGGGATAACTCGGGCTCCTTTTTCGGGAATCCGAACCCGGGCTACCCCGGACCCGAGTCACCCCGGATAACTCGGGCGCCCAAGATTCGCAGACCCCCCCTTTGCGATCCCCCCCTTTCGCCCGGCTCGAAGCTCGCGCCCCCGGCAGCACCACGGGCGGCCGTGCCGCGGCGGCCCCTCGCCCCCGGTGGTCGAGCCGTCGCCTGCCTCTGGCGGCCGGGGGTGGGGCCTCGACGGAGGTCGGGCGTGTCCCCCTACAGAGGGATTTTCGACGAAAAATGCAAAATACTCCCAAAAATAGTTAAAAGATACTCACAAAATAGTCTGGGGACTGTTTTACCTTCTTGGTATATTCTCAGGGTATTTTTCATTTTTCGTCGAAAATCCCCCTGTGTGGGGACAGGCCCGACTTAAGCCTTGACTGAAGTCGGGCGTGTCTCTCCACAGGAGAACCAGTCAGAAATATCGGGGGCGGCAAAGAGGGGGGTGATGACTAGGGGGGGGGGATATCATGGCGGGGGCCATGATAGTTACCCAGATTTCATGGCGCCTTGTTTTATTTCAATACGTCCCTGGCCCCCCCGCTGGGCCGCGAACATGCCGCCGGTCATGATTTGCACCCCCCCCTCTTGGTCGACCCCGAAAATAGCCAAACAAATAGTCTTGGGACAATGTTCCCAGTATTCTGGGGCGATTTGGGAAAAATTATGTTCCGTTTGTCTTTCAAAATCCGCTGGTAGGAGGACATGCCCGACCTCGGCCGTTTCATGTTTCTCCTCAAATCCGCTTGTCGGAGGACATGCCCGACCTAAGCTTTGACCGCACCCAGTGCACCTTTGGATCCGACTTCCTCCGACGTTTCGGGATGGGGGGCGATAAAATTACAGTCAGCGCGGATAGTAAGGCTGAACAATTTTCCAAGGTTACCCTTGCATCCCTCCCCGTCGGCCCGTCCTTGGTCGCTCTCGCTGGCCGCGCCCCGCTCGAAAGGTGTCGACATGGCCTTCCGAGGCCTTTGCATCCTCATCGTGCCTGCTTATGATGCGCGTTGGCTGTAGGCGGGGGGGGTGACGAAAGGTGCATCGATTGGGTCCTAAAACAGGCCCTGAAGGGCCCCCCTGGGACCCGAAAAGTGACACGAAAGGTGCTCGCGTCTCCCCCCCTCCCCCGAATCCCCTAAGGAGCAACGCCCAACTTCACCCATTCGATGCTGACTAGTAGGTTTTCGTCACAGAGCCCTCGCTCGTCGCAGACATCCGGCTTTCGCGCCGAAGACCGCTGGAAACTGACACGGACCGCTGGAAGCCGCCGAAGACCACCGAAAACCGTCCGAGGAACGCTGAAGACGGCCCAGGAGCGATGGCGTAAGAAGGGGTCCGTGGTCGAACACGTAACCCAGGAGAAACAAAACCCACAGACACACATAAACGTCCGCTCCCAGGGAAGAACATGGAGAAGATGGGGAGCGGAGGGGCCGACGAGCCCCGCCCCCTGCAAGCATGGGAGGTGTGGGGAATCCTGGGCTGTGTGCCTCCCTGTTGGTGTGTCCCCGTGGGCCCCTTCGAACATGGGGCCCATGGTCGAACTTCGCAACGACCGATCCTGCCTCGAGTCTTCCGCGCTCGCTCCTCGCGCGGCGGGCAGCGGGGCAGCGGGGCGGCGGCGGCGGGCCGTGCACGCCCGCGCGCCGGGCGCTGGAGAGGTCTCTGCGGCCGATCGCTGCGCCCGGCTGCGGGGGCAACGATGGCAAGGGCGCCCCGTCGAGGGCGCGAAGTTCATCGCGCTTCGCGGTTCGGCTCCGATTCGGCCTCATCCTCTTCTGATGGCAGGGGCGCCCCTCGAGGGCGCGAAGTTGTTCGTGCTTCGCGGTTCGGCACCGATTCGGCCTCATCCTCCTCGTCTCCCCCTGAGAGGCGGCGCGAGAGCACGAGAAGTTGCTCGCGCTTCGCGCAGCGCGGAGCGCGAAGTGAGGCGCCCGGGGCTGGACCTGAACGGTGTTGTGGGCGATTTCGTGGGCCGTTTTCGTTTCGACTTCGTTTTGCGGTGAAGGCGGATTCGAGACAAAAGCGAGGGAAAATGAGACCAAAACGAAAACGACCAACACCGTTTAGGTTCAGCCCTGGCGCCCTCGGACATGGGGGGGGGTATGCACCCAGGGATCGCCGATGGGGGCCCGACAGCCCCAGCCCGCCCAGGAGGGTGCGGTTTCGCCAGCGGGGGCCTGTCGCCGATAATAGTTTTGGGGAAGTGCTGTGCAAAGCGCCTCGGGACAGCCGTCCAGGTAGTTTTGCGTCGGGCGTGTCCTTCTACAGGAGGGACATGGAAAAATAATTGTTTTTTTCTAATCGTCTGGGGACGCTTTTTTTTAATTATTGTTCTACTTTTTGGAATATGTTTTGACTATTTTTATTTTTCGTCCAAAACCACCTTTAGGAGGACACGCCCGACTTGACGATGCGGTCTGCTCGAGTGTTTTCGACTCGGCCCGATGTCGCTTCGCCGCCGCCGTCTACTCCTCTTCCTCTTTCTCTTCCTCATTCATACCAATGAGGAACTCACACTCAGATCACTCACGCCCAACTGATGCTCACCTCACTCCTCCTCCCCCTCACTCACGCATATTCAGACTCAGTCACGCGCAGACTCACTCATACTCAGACTCACGCATACTCAGACTCACTCACAGTCGGAATCATACAGACACGCTCACAGTCAGACTCACTTAGCGTCACCCTCATCCCCCCCTCCCTCACTCGGACTCACTGATCACAGTGAGGATGTCTCAGACGATGCGTTAGTTTCAACACTCTGCGGGGGAGCCGCCATGGGGTATTGCACTGGCCCGTTCGCGCCCAGATTGTCGGGATGTCTCAGGCGGTTTGCCTGCTTGCGTGCCCAGCTTCCTTTGCTTTCGGAACAACTTGTGAGGATGTCTGAGGCGAGGCGCTGGTTTCAGCAGCCCCCAGGGGGGAGCCGGCAGGGGGTATTTCACAGGCCCGTTCGCACCCAGAGTGTCAGGATTTCTCAGCCGGTTCGCCTTTTTGCGTGGCCAACATCCTTTGTTTTCGGCGCAAGTTGTGAGGATGTCATCAGGCGAGGCGCTGGCTTGAGCACCCCAAGGGGGGAGCCGCAAGAGGGTATTTCACGGGAGCGTTCGCGCCCAGATTGTGGGGATGTCTCAGGTGGTTTACTTGTTTTGGGGTCCCCGACTCCTCTGCTGTCAGTGCAGACTGAAGATGTCTCAGGCGAGGCGCTGTCTTCATCAACCCAAGGGGGGAGCCGCCAGGATGTATTTCACGGGCCCGTTCGCGCCCAGCTTGTGGGGACGTCTCAGGCGGTTTGCTTGTTTCGGCCCCTCAATGTATTCCGGACCTCACTCGCTCACCTCTTTTTCCTTTTCCTCTTCCTCAATCAGGCGTCTTCACATTCAGATTTACTCATCAGCATCTCTTCCTCACTCAGACGCAATCATCACACTCAGACTCAACCATACTTAAACATTCACTCGTACCCAGACCCATTCATACTTCGACTCACTCACATTTACACTCGCTCAAGCTCAGGCTCGCTCACACTCAGACTAACTCGCATTCGATTTTACCCACTCTCAGGTTCACCCACCCTTAGATTCTCATATACTCAGACCCACTCGTATTCAAACTCACTCATACTCAGACTCGTACTCATCAAACTTATGCCCATGCCCACTCACGCTCAGACTTACACTAAGATTCACTCGCACTCAGACTTACTCATACGCCGATTTGCACATTGACCCTCTCGTACTCAAACTCTCTCATACCCAGACTCACTCGCACTCAAATTCAATCATGCATGGGCTCACTCACACTCAGACTCACTCACGCTCAGATCATTCACATTCACTCATTCACAGATTTCTGTTTTATGACGGTCCAATGCTCCCTCGCTCTTCCACTTGTGCTTCCCACACCTCTCCTGAGAGATGCCCAGAGGATGAGGAGGAAGTCGCTGAAGTCGTCGCTGTCGTCGTCGGTGTCGCGCCCGTCGTCCACGCGGACTCGTTCTCACACCCAGATGCTCACAGACAGAGTTTCTCAGCGAGACGTGACAGGAGTATGAAATGCACATGGGGACCTCCGCGTCGAATAATTATTCAAGCCCGCTGGCCCATCCAGAAACGATGCCCAGGCGAGTTGCCTAGGACAGGATTGTGCCAGGGTTGTGCCAGGGTTGTGGAGGAGCATGCAGTGCGATAAAAGGTTGGGGCAGCCGTCGTGCCCCACGAAGCGGAGGAGGATGCATGGACGCTCCAAACCGGTCGCGGGGCACCCCGCCCAGGTCCAGGGGAGGGGGTAGGGGAAGGGCCAATCCTCCTCTTCCTCCTCCTCCTCCTGCTCCAGGGGGCTTGAGCGGGAAGCGCGCCAAGCCACCCTGCGCCCCGAAAGGAGGGTGGGTTTTCGGGGGTGGTGGCATGCTGTTTCTGCACGATCGCTGGGCTCGCTGCGGCGGCTGGCCCGATGAGCACTCACCAAAGTCAGGCGATCGCAAGCATGGATCAAGGGGGCGTGGATTAGCGACAGGCCCCGTTTCCAGGGGAAATTTCAGATTTCCGCCGCCGAACGAGGCGGCACCTGCCTCATTCTGGGAGGACAACTCCCCCGATCCATGTTTGCGTGCCCCCGACCAAATGAGCTCGCTCGGGGCAGTGTCACGCTGTGTCACAAAGAGTGCTACCACATGTAGCTTCGAGCAGTCTGCTATTTTGTCGACGTGGTCCGTGACAGCTCGCTCTTTAGAAATAGGTGGTGTTATGAAGATTAGGCTTTGCGCCATGGTAAGTATGTTCGCATTGACGGTAAGCCGAGTATTGGAAGTGTTACAGGGGAGGGTGACAGCGGTCGCTTGAAGATGAACCGTCAGGCGCGCCAAGTCTTCTTTTGCAGTGCATTCTCGATAGAATGTCTACGTGTTGAGCGTGCCGCACGAACAGACAGGCAACATTCCCACGACGGTTCGGCATGGTTTTTGCGGGTCGCAGTTTTGTTCCCATGACGTTCTGCCCAGTTTGCTTCTCTTGTTGGGTGCCTTATTGAAGGCTGGGGGGGAGAAAGTGGATGAGTAAGGTGAGGAGGGAGAGGACGACGAGAGGGACGAGGATATATGATGACGGGGACGTATTATGTAAAAGAGGGTGAAGAGGAAGGCGAGTGAGCGATAGTCAGTCGCGGAGGAGAAGAGAAGACGGACGACGACGACGATGAGGACCAGGAGGAGAAGGAGGAGGAGGATGAAGAGGCTTGCGCACATATCCAGCTGCCTATAGCAAATCCTACCACATCGCTCGCGCAGCAGCGCGGCAGGAAGGATGTTGAGTGTAAGACCAGCCTCAGTTCAGCATACTTCTGAGCTGTCGCGGTTGGAGAACACCTCCTTTCCGGTTTCCTCCGTTCCTCCTCCCTTTTGAAGGCTTATCGGATGCGTCTTTCGGGAGCCTGTTGGCAGCTTCTTGCTGGACTTTCGGGGGTCGCGGGGACGTCTTGGGCGCGATGGTTCTACCGCAACTCTCCCAAAGATGCTCACGTGAACGATCTTGGGGACGTCTGGGCAGGTCTTGTGACCGTCTTGGGTCGTCTTGGGGAATCTCGGGCCGTCGCGTTTAGCACCCGTCTGGAGGCCAAGAAGAGCGCTCGCGAGCAAAATTATCTAGGGGGGAACTTGCTTCGGGCGGTCGCTGCAAGGGAGTGAGCGCCCCTGGGAAACGAGACAGAAACCATACGAGACAAGTAGCAAACATCCGAACATGCCCCAACGTGCCCAGTGTACGCTGGCGGGTTCGCTGCAGATCACAGGGACGTGCTTCCCCCGATCTCCGTGGAGGACACCTTTCGTTGGCCGCCCGCGTTCGGTCGTGCGCTCTTGTGCCCTCCTGCAGTTTCTGACTGGAGAAACATAAGGTTCAGTCGTCTGCCTTTCCCCGTGTCCTTCCACTGCGTGGACGACGGAAGAACACGGGGCCACTTGCGCCGACATTACCGCGTAAGCTGGCCGCGTACGGTCGCCATTTTCGATGTGGCCTGCCGCGCTGGCGGCCCGCCCCCGCGAGACACCGCGCGAGGTCGCCACGTCTTCTCGCGCAGGGCCCATTGCTTTTCGTTGCCCATCAATTGTCAGGACCATTCCAAGGATTGGGGCTCTCGCCGATGCCAGACCTCTCCGATCGTCGGTGCTGTCTGCGTTGGCGCACTTACTCGCCTGTCGTGGAAAGTAAGTGTTGCTGAATTCGCAGATCCCTGTCTACTTCAAGCGCCCTACCCACTTCAAGACTCGCTATGTTTTTGCTGTTGTTGTTATTCTTCGTGCGGGCCCGAACCCAAGGAGCCAACTCAAGTCGCCGTCGCGCTCAAGTCAGTCCTGGCCAGAGCGCAGCCCCGCAAGACGTCCGCGGCCCCACGGCACGGACACCACTCCGAGACGCAGCACGGAGGCCAGCTCCGACGGCGACGTCACCGCACGTTGCACGACGACTCCCAGAAAGCCCCCTGGGGGAATGCAGATTTTTGTGAAGACGCTGACGGGGAAGACCATCGTGCTCAACGTGGCGGCCAGCTACACGATCGAGGGCGTTAAGGCGAGCATCCTGGACTCCGAGGACATCGCGCCTGGCCAACAACGCCTGGTTTTCGGGCAGCAAGCAGCTGGAGGACTGCCGCACGCTTACGGACTACAACATCCGGCTGGGGGGGCGCGGGGTCCCACAATAGCTGGGACCGGGTATAAACCTGTTTTTACAAATACGTCCCGGCCGGGGGGCTTTTCGCTGTGCTCCACCATGGTCCCTGTATCATCGAGCTTTGCGGGTCCCTCGGTGACACTCTTTCATGAGCCAGTCCCTTACGTTGGAGTTGCAGTGGCGGGTGGTTGCGATGCCAGGCGCGGGAGCTTGCAGGTGCGGAGACCAATAAAGCCAGTTTATGCCATTGTCTCCCCTCGACCCCTGGCTGGGGGTCTTTGATTCCCTACGTTCCACCAGCGGGCCGTCCTCCTGATGACGCCGGATAGGCGGATTGAATGGCGGGGTGCTGGTTGTGAGAGGGCTGCCGTGAGACGGCGGGCTGGCCTACGGATACCCCACTGCCGCAGGTGACTACCGATGGCTGTGTTCATCCACTCGCAAGAATTCGTTTGAATTCGTTCGACTCGCAGTCGTACTTTTTGTACAGCCGATGCTCGGTCACGGGCTTTCAAGGCAGCGTACAACATCCGGAAGCACGCCACGATGCACTTGGTACTCCGTCTTGGTGGTGCTCGCCCAGAAACCCTACTTACCAGACCGTTATCCTGCCAGCACACTGCGTGCCCACTTTTCGTGGCCTTGGCTCCGGGCGCGAGCAAATGCCCATCTTGCAACCTGGAACGGGAACTGCAGACCCCAGTACTGCCACCACCTGGACGTGCAGAATGCGCTGGACCTGGAAGGCACGCCGCCGCGCGCTAGCACCCGCTGGTCACGACGCTGGCGGCCGGGCCACGATGCAGATTGACGACGGCAGCGCTCAATCTGGCCCGCCCCAGGGCCTAGCGGGAGTCCACATTGGCGCTCAGCTCGCAACTGCGGCTAGCGGAACAGCCGTCGCCTCCCCTCCTGGCCTCGCCGGTCACGGCGCCCTGCCCGACGCGGTACTCAAAAGGAAAAAAGGATGTCGTGGAGGACGAAATCCTCCGGCACGTGGAGATCGCGCAGGCCGGCAGCTGCATGCAGCGGCCAGACCAAGTCAATATCCACTCCAAGTGGAACGACCTCTCCATCGTCCATCAGCTCGCCTACAACCCCGAAGCCGCCGACCCCTGGCACATCTTGGGGTTCGGCCCGTTCGACGGCCCCGAGCCCACGGAGCACCTCATAGCGTCACGAACGAGAGCGGCGACCACACTATGCTCCATGGGTCAGAACACCGATTGGGACCTCTCGGAAACGGGGTTCGCGGAGGCAGTCGCTGCGACATTTCGGACGGCTGCTGAGCGTTGCGAGGTGCAGCTACCCGACGTTCTCCGCCAGCGACGAAGACTATGCCCCTCGCAGCTCCCTCGGTGGAAGGAGCTCGGCGCCACAGCTATGCAAGCAGCGCGGGGCATTCCTGCGTCCAACGGCGCGGAGATGGCCACCCAGTGGCCCCAGCTGCTGGACGACACCGGCGCCGACCACAGCGCCGCCGTTCAGCAACGCCGCGACCTTGCCGCTCTCTTGGAGAAGGGCGACAGCCGGGCATTCCATGCCATGGGCGGTCGACACATCGTGGCATGGGCTCCGACGGACACCAGCGCTCTGATGCGGCCGCTTGCCGACTTACTTCCGCAACGTGATGTTGCTCTTCACCCGCGTTGCCTGTCGCTTCTGACGCCCCTCCCGAATTACCCCGGCGTCGACACCCCAGCCAAGGTCTTCGACCTTTGGTGGCATCCCCTTCTTGGCGGCGCTGCTGCAGTCGTCGCCCTGGTGGAGCACGTCGGCTTGATCCTCCGGCCAGTGGAGTATATCTTGCCAGGCCTTGCGGCTCCTCGCCACGCGCGTCAAGGTCCGGCATGCTTCGCCATCCGCATGGAGGCCCAGCGGTCCAACCCGACGGTGCACGCGCCACTGACCCCGCTGCTGGCCATCCCAGCAGTGAGCTCTGTCTGGAGCGACTTTCCCACGGACTCCTTCCAGGCCTTGATGCGCAACCTCCACGGCGCCGAGGTTCAGGACTACGCTTCGACATTCCCCCCAAGAGGGACCTCGCGCAGCCCGGGTAGCTCCCCGGCGATTCGCCGCAGCATGGTCGAGGTGCTCTTGCCGAGCGCCGCGTCGGAAGCCGACGTCGTTCTGGCCATCCGATTTCTCCGACGCACTGCGCTGACGTCGAGCATGCGCATTGGACATCGTGACCAGTACACGTCCCCTGACGCGCAGAATCTGGAGTGCAATGGTCCTCTGGCCCTCTACAAGGCCTGGCCCCTGTGCTCGCATGCAATATCCCTACCAACCGACCGCGTTCATATCTCTTCGGTGGCTCCGGCGGAGTCTTGGAAGCCCATCCTCGACCAGTCCCTCATGGAGGACGCCGAGCAGGCCATCACCAAGATCAAGTGGAAGCCCTGCCGCGGCGGCCGCCCATGGGCCTGGCCGCCCGCCGCTGGCCACTGCTCTCGGCGCCTCCAGGCGTCGACATGGGCGGCCCCAGCGGCAGGGAAACCTGACGGAACGCATCATTCAGGTCACCATCGCTGGCGAGACAGGGGACAACGGGCAGGTGGTGCTGGGCTCCTTGATGAACCGTGCCACCTCGGCCACGGGGCTGGCCGCCAGCCCGGCGGCGGCTGGGCAGGCCCCTCCTGCCGGGCCAGCGAGTCCACGCGCCGGCCGTCGACGCGTTGGCCCCTCGCGGGCGCGCGCGGCTCTTCCTGCAGTCCGCGGAGGAGGTCCAGAAGGTCTATCGCGCACTCCATGGACAAGTGCTCCAGGTCGGCACCGACTACCTGAGCATCGCGGTGCAGCGACGCGGCAGCACCCCGCGGCTTGCCGGGAAACGGGCGGCGGGGGGGGGGGCCCGCCCTGGTTTAGTTTCTGTTTCCGCGGCTTCGGCCGCCTTGGGAATTCAATGCTATACCAGTGGTGGCATCCCCTGTTGGATCGCGGGCGTCGTCTTCTCGATCCCCCCGCCGGCTGGCGGGCCAGGCGCTTCGTGCCGCGCTCCCTCCAGCGGCGGCGGGTGCGCTTCTGGTTCGAATTCATGCAATTACCCCCCCGTGGCTTCGACTGCTCGGAACTCGCCGCTTGCAGGCCTGATTGATTGCGAAAATTGCACGGCTTCTGCGGCCCCCCTGCCCAGCTCGACTTGGATTGCCAGCGCATCCAGGCGATCGGTCACGCTTTCACCATGCGGAGAACGCTCTTCCAGCAGCCCCGCGTCGCGCATTCCCTCCATGCCGCTTCGTCTTCTTCTCCCTACTGGCGGCGCCGGCTACGACCCCAAAGAAGGCGACTCCACGGATGTCCCTTCGCCCTTGCGATTGCCGCTTTTACTTTGGGCGACGCTCGGCGGTGGCCCTCCCGAGGCCGGGGCCCCGTCGCCACCGCCCCCCGCGCCGGCTGCAGGACCCGCGCGACAATTCGGCGCGAGTCGTGGCCCCTACTTGGGCGCCGTCGCGGTGGCAACATGGATTTGCCAGGTCCTCTTTGCTGCTGACCCACTGCGCCACCGCAGAACATCTCGATGCGTTTTCCGCCTCACGCGCACGCGCGACGTCGGCCTCTGGACGGAGACGCATGGCACCCAGGGCAGCGGAGACACTTGGCGCAATCCTCCTGGCTGCACCTCATGGTGGTCTCCAGGGCGCGTTGCAGGTAGCGCCGGGGTTGGCATCACGGTCAAGAACACCTTCCTGCAGCGCCTCACGAAACCCCCGCGGTGGAAGATCTTCCTTCGAGGTCGAGCGGCGGCCTTGCAGCTCCGCGGACCTGGAGGGGCCCTGGACCTCGTGGTCACCTACTTCCACGCTGGTACCACCGTCGCGCAGCATGATGTGGATGCCGCTGGCCTTGGACATTTGCACCGGACGCCTTCGTCAGCGGAGCTACGCGAGGCACTGCGACGACGGCCCGCCCAACACATTTCCCCCCAAGATAGTGTTCTCACCATTCTCGGGGGCGATTTCAACTGCGTCACGGGGGCGGGCGACCGCCGCTGCACCGCCGCAGCTGCGACAGCGGGCGGCCGCGACCGAGGCGACGAGGTCAGCTGGCAGCGTCTTCCTGCTCAACCTCATGGGCTGCGTGAGCTACATCAGCCCGACATGTCTTGCGCCTCTCCTTCCTCTCGCTCGCGCCTCGACCGGCTCTGCGCAAACCGATCAACTGTAGAAGACCCCGATAGGACGATGACTTGTGTTGCCCTCGCATGGTGCCCAGAGCTATCCTGGCACCGGGCTATCAGCTTTCGCCGCGAGGACCCTCGACGCACGCCGGATATGCGTGCTCCCCTCCTGGATCAGGTGATCGAACATCCCGAGTGGCCGCGGTTAGTCTGTTTGGCTCGGCAGGATTTTCTGAAGGACGAGCCCGACGCCTCCCCGATGAGGCAGCTGCTCCTCCTGAAGGCCGCCATGCGCCGCGCCACCCGCAGTCTGGATTTCAACTTCGGTGACATTGCGCACGCCGGCGCGCATGGGGATAGGCTTGGAGTGACCATGAAGCTCCTCCGTTTGTCGGAGCGCGGCTCCGCCACGGGCATGAGCCAGCGCATCGTCCAGTGCCCCATCTTCAAGGACCTGGTCGACAATGCGCACGACTGTGCATCCAATCCAGGCCGACGCCTGCGGCTGGTCCGACAACGTGCCATTGACTTGGCCCGCTCCCATGCCATCGACGAGCTCAGCCACTTGCACAACGATCTCCACGACCTTACGCCAGACCAGGCTTCCCGACTTCGGCAACGCAACCACCGCCAACTTACCCGGCCGAGGGTGCACCAATTACGCCGTCAACGACAGCGCCGCCCACGCGAGCACCGACCCACCCCACATCGCCCAGGAGCTCCGGCGCCATTGGTCCCGAGCTTTCAGCCGCAAGGGCACCGACCACACGCTGTGGCAGCAGTGGCGCGCGGACGAAGCGTCGCACTTCCCCGCAGCGGATAGGCAACGCGTTCCGGGCGAGGTTGTGCCGTTCGAGTGCTTCCAACGCGCAATCTGGCACGCGAGCAACAGGTCTCCGGGCCCCGACGGCATCCCATTCCGGGCGCGGCGGAAGCTGGGGGAGTTCGCCAGCCGTGCTTTGTGCGATGCGTTCTTGTACGAGTGAGCACCGACGGCTTGAGCCACCCGGGGACGGACTGGGACGATTTTAACGAGAGCTCCATGGTGTTCTTACCAAAGAAGCCCAGTGGCACAAACACGGACGGCATGGAATTTTACGCACTTTCCAGCACGCGGCCCCTCAACATCACCAAGGCGGACAACAGGATCATCGCCCGCGCGGTGCGCCTGTGGATCGAACCCGCTGTCGCTCCGGGAATCTCCGGCTCCCAGCGCGGCTTCTTACAGGGCCGCTCCACGTTGGCGAACCTCGTGGATATCGATGAGACAATGTCGCATGTCTCTTAGGACTACGAGGACGTGTCGGCCATCTTCTTCGACTTCGAGGCCCCCTTCCCCAGCGTCAGCCAGGAGTTCCTCATGGGCGCGCTGGTGGCCGGGGGATGGCCGGAGTGGTGCGTCACCGTGGTCAAGGCGTTGTACTTCCGCAGCTGGTGCCAGCTCATTGTCCAGGGCGCCAAGTTCGACAGCTTCGAGCTTGCCGCGGGGGTTCGGCAGGGCTGCCCGCTATCACATCTTCTGTTTGCCGTGCTGTCAGACGTTCTGCTGCGTCGGCTGCCCCGCTCGGTGCCGGAGTTGAGCCGGCGCGCCTACGCCGACGACCTCGCGGTGGCCCTCGCCCACAGCGCGCGGGGCGCGCCCGTCCTCGAGCGCGTTTTTGACGAGTGTGAGCGGCTGTCTGGTCTGAAGCTACACAGGGGGAAAAGCGCCTGGACGTGGTCCGAGTTCGCTTGCAGGCAGCTGCCCCCGCCTGAGGGGGGTTCACTGCGCGCCGGCACGCCGCGTACTTAGGCTTCGAGGTGGGGCCCGAGCGCACTCAATCGTCCTGGGCAAAGCCGCTGCAGGAGTATATCTCTCGGTCAAGGGCATGGCGTGCCGTAGGCGGCGGCATGCTCATCACCTCTCTCGCCTACCGCGTCTACATCTCCCCTGTCCTCTGCTTCGTCATGTTGCTGGACTGGCTGCCGCCAGACTGGGCCGAGCATTGGCAGAAGGCGTGCGCGCCGCTGTTCCCGGGGCCGCGCTGCTGGACCTCGCCGGCCGCTTTGCGGGACATGTGCCCATTGGGATTCCCTTCGCATATTCCCGATGCACGCGCCACCTCCTTGCAGCCAAGTGCAGGGTGCACCGCTGGGAGGCCGACGCCACCGGGGGCCTGCAGATCCCACGCCGGCGGCGTTTGTTGATGGGCAAAATTCGCCATTCGAGCATGTTCCAGCAGTTGGCTACATGGAGTGAGTGGTACAATGACAGTGTTATAGAGAATCTCGAGGTGGCGCGCAGTCCCGCCTCGAGGCTTGCACCGTCGGGACCGGACTCTCCGTCGTTCTTCTGGTCCAAGGTGCTTCTGCTACTCCGACGCCCCAGTCGCAATGGCAACGGCGCTGCCGCCAGTTGCTAACGCAGGCGAGCCCAGTGAGCACCACGCGTGAGTTTTCTCGCTCCCTTTGTCGCCTCCCCTTCACCTCCTTCCAGGTCGTCGCCTTCCTCGCGCGCTGGCGGTTTTGCGCGGTCTTGCGCAAGCCGTGCCTCCCAGGGCTTGGGCATCTCTGTACAGGGCCACGTGTGGCAGCTGGCAGACCGCCCGGCGATTTGGGCGCTGGGCACCTTGCCCCTTCGGGGAACCGCGCGGCGAGGAGAGTCTACAGCATTTCGCACAGTGCCCTTGCCTGGCGGAGCTAGGCTACAGGCACTTGCATCTGCCCCGCCCCTCCCCCGCAGCTCGTCTCTCGTTTTTTGTGGCTCTGGAGCCCGCGTTTTCCGAGGACACGGCCCCTCTGTTAGCTCACCGCGCCTTGGCAACCTATTGCACGTACGTTGCTTCCTGCGCGGCTCGTCACAATTCTACAGCGGATGCGGTTGGCGCCTGGTGGCAGTATGGCCGGGAGGCCTGCGCTGCGCGCCCAGCGCTGGCTGCCATAGTCGCCGCGGCGTGGCAGGAAACGCACGGTTGATAACTGCACGTTGGTCCAGTCGCCTCTGTCCCCGCCGCGTGCATTTCGCCGCAGGTTGGTCCAGTCGCTTTTGTCCCGGCCGCGTGGCCGATATGAGGTGGGCGTGGCAGTTTCCCCTTCTCCCCCCCTCCTCTCCTCCCTCTCCCCCCCCGCCCTTCTCCCCTCCTCTTCTTCCTGTGCATGTTGCATGTGTGTGTTGTTTCACAATGCCATTACCTAGCTACTCGCTGCTCCCGCAGTCCCCTGCGCGCCGATGGTCATGCCATGGTCATCATATCTGCACTGCTGCCGGCTCTCTGGCACGGGGGTGATACGTTTTCCGGCGAATTCGTATCTTGTGTTATTTGCTTTGTCGTTTCTTGCGTCCGTTTCCACACTCTTGGTGAGGAAGAAAATGGCTTTCAAATGCAAACGGCATTCGCGTTACGACAGTGGTTCTCGAATCTTGCGGTCCACTCCCATGTTCTCCCTCCCCCCCCAGAAAAAAGTGCGGTCCCGAACCCAATCTACTTTAGCCGCCTTCCTACTCCATGTCTCCACCTACTTGTTCCGAAACCGATACACTCCCTCGTTTTCACATTTTTGAGCCTCCTGGAAGGTCCTCGTTGCCACGGGTGGATTTGCCTCGAAATTCTGGGCACAACGCACCCCAGGACAGGTCCGCGGAACAGCGGCATCGGTACATGTTGGCTTCCGTAAGGGGACCGTGCGGGTGCCGCGGCTGCTCCAAAGCTCCAGGCCGCCCACAAGCGGCGCGAGGCGGAACCCGATGATCTGTTTCGTGCTGACGCCGCCGGTGCGTCGGCGATGCGGTGCGAGCCTCCGACCCCGTCTGCTGTGGCCCCACTTGGACGGCCTCCACAGGCTCCCCGCGAGATTCCGCCAGAGGCGCGGGTCCAGAGGCACCTGAGCGATGCAAAACAAGGGGGTCGTCTGCGCCGGCATTGGCGCGCAAGCTGCTCGCGTAAGATCAATGCGTCATCTCGCGTGAGGCCCATTTTTGATCGCCGCTCGCCTGGCGAACGGGACAGGATCTGTCCTGTTACGCCCCTTTGCCGCCGTGTTCTCTCACACTTCTCACGCCACCAGGTTCGGAGAACTACCCCACCACCGCCCTCAATTGCCCGCTGCATGTGATTCCCCCTCTGCGACCGCAGGTATTTGGGCTCAAGGCGATTCACCCCGGGATGCCAAAGGCAAATTCGCCTTCGTCGGAGAGATGGCGTCTGCCGCTCCAGCCTCAGGACCAAACTCAGGCTCAGCAGACGAGGTAGGCAGCGGGATTGAGAGATATTCGATTCCATGCGGCAGTGTCGCTGGCGTGCCAATCAGGCTACATTTGCTGCTTCCGCTGGTGATGCTCCTGTCTGCTGCGGCGGCTGCATTTGCGGGCCAAGGGATCACCGGTGTATTCTTCGTTGTGCTGGTGAGTGGACCGTTGGTGCTTCTCACTGTCCTCGTTCACGAGCTTGGCCACGTATTGGCAGCGCGACGCTGCGGCTGCACGCCCGACTCTATCTTGCTGTGGCCGCTCGGTGGTCTCGCCCTCATTGACGCGAGCGCAATCGGCCCCAGGCAACAGATAGTCATTTCTGGAGCTGGACCCGCAACGCACCTGCCCATGATAGCCATCTGGATGGCACTGATGGCGGCCACGAATGACGGACAAGTCACTACCTCCACGGCTGGTATGTCATTCGAACATCATTTCATAGCATTGGTTTGTGTTGCCATGTTGCTCAACAACATCGGGATGTTTCTGTTTAACTTGTTGATCCCATGCTTTCCGCTCGATTGTTCCCAAATTATATTGGCTTCAATGCTCCTTTGTGGCAGTGAGGTAGGGACGGCCGCTATGGTCATGGTTGGTCTCTCAGCCCCAATCCTCGTGATTCTGGCGGGCATCGGCATTTATGGTTACTTCACGGGCACCCCATCGGCCACCCTACACATTATGCTGGCGGTCTGGCTGGGAGCACAGTCTTGGAAGCTTCATCAGGCGCGTCTGGAGGGGCGGCTGGCGTCCTACCCCCTCTTCGCCAACGCGATGCGAATGCAGGCTGACTGCAGATCTGGACCTGCCAGTGCGGGAGATTCTGGTGGCCGTGCTGGGTCGTTCAAGCCCTTCCAAGGCGAAGGCGTCACACTGGGTCGTCCAGCAGCTCCTCCGCCGTCGAGCCAGGTCTGCATGGGGGCCGCGCTCGCAGCCATTGTTGCTGTGACTGTCGCTTGCCAAGTTTCTGCGCCAGGGACGCAGTGATCTGGCCACCAAAGATAAGCAACCTTGTGGGCGCTGAAGCCCCTGCGATATACGATCGCACCCGCTTGGTAGAAGAACTCCAAAGCAAGGCATCGAATTCACGACGTATGCTAGCAAGTCTAAGCATACAGCTAACAAAGTCACAGCAGCCCAGATAGCCTAAGCACCAACTCTGCATGATAAGGCACATGGCGGCACGGCACGACACTGCATCTGTTGTGCGCTCCTACAGTCAGGCACGGTACGGCACGGCAACCTAGTCGTTGTATGAAAACCAGGCACGTCATGGCTATCTTTTTCCCAATCTGAAGACCAGGCACGGCATTGCACGGCCATTTGTGCACATTTCGGAAACCAGTCACTGCACCGCACATCATTGCGTTCGAGTTCTGCAGGTCCAGGCACGGCACGCCACGGCGATTCCTCCACGTTCTGAAAACCAGGCACGGCACGGCACGGGACGGCACGGCAATTCTGTCGCATGTTGAAAGCCATTCACGGCACGGTACGGCAATTTCTCCACATTTTGACAACCAGGCACAGTACGGCACGGCAATCCTTTCGCGTCCTGAAAACCATTCCCAGCGGAGCTTTAAGGCAGCCTACCAGGGCCTTAAGACGGCCCAAGAGCCGCCCAAGTGGAGCCTCCAGGGCAGGCCCGAGGCTTCTTGAGGGTTCCTGAGACTGTCAGGACCGGTCGGAGACCGCCGAAGATGGCCCGCGAACGTTCCAAGACGCACAGAGATGGCGTCGGGACTTGCCAGGAGAAGCCCAAGGCTAAATTCGTTGATTCCCTGTGGTTTCTGAAAGTTTTTCTCACTTCTTGGTTCCGTCTCCTGTTGGAGGCTCCGAAGTTATCCAAGAGGGTCCCGAGACTCTCCCAGCGGATTCCTCGGACGAGCCAAGAGCCTCCTGGAGGGCTCCAGACACAGACGGCCCGCGAGCGTTGCAAGACGCGCAGATATGGCTTCAGGGTCTGCCAGGAGGCGCCCGCGAGGGCTCCAGAGGGCTTCCCAATGGAGTCCTGAGACGCTGAAATCGCGAAATTTATGTGTTTTCTCCACGTTGTTTCACTTCTCGTGCTTTCTTCTTTTCCCCTTGTTCGAGGCTGCCAAATTTTCTTCGAAGATTCCCGAACCTTCTGCTGGCAGGAGGCCGCCTGGGAGGCTCCATGAGAGCTCCTAACTGGGACTTGAGCCAGGCTTCCCGCATTTCCACTGGTAGTCCCTGTGTTTATTGCCGCAAAACTCGCTTCCGTTGTCTGGGGCTCCACGCCCGACCAGGAGACTCTCAGCCAGCTTTCTGACTGCCCAGAACGCGCCAAGGTGAACTCCCAGCTGGCCCCACAGAGCTTCAGGACGGTGCCAGGATCGCCCAAGTGAAGCTTCCTGGAATGGTCCGACGCCTTCCAGCAGGATCAGTTTGAAACCGCCGACGAAGCCTTGTGCCAGTTTCGAAGCGCGCTTAGATAGCTTGGGGAGGCGCCAGGAGGCTTGCAACGGGACTTCGGGAGGGTCCCCGAGGCGGCCCTGCGAGAAGCCTTCCAAACAACACGTCCCCAGAATGCCTTTTGGAAACAAAATTCCTCAGGGGTGCCCCCTGGTTCCTGAAATGCGATGTCGACGCTGGAACTGCCCGCGCAGTTTCCCAAGACACGCACTGCGCCTCCAGCGTGGCCTCTCACACGCCAAACGCCATTCTGGTAACCCCCACTGCGCCATCCTGGGAACCCCCACTGCGCCTCTGGGAATGCCTCCGCAATTTTACGCTGAGGACGTTGCGTTTCGGCCCCTGTCTATGTTGGCATCCTTTCTCTCAGAATATTCATCCAGTGGCTTTCGGGGCCATTGCTACGGCATAGAAGGAGGTTGCCCACGATGGGGTCATGCTTCATTCAACACTTTTGCCGCGCTCGCTTTCGTGCGCCGCGAGATGGGGAAAATAAAAAGAGCGCCTTCAAAGAAGCCCAAATGCTCCCAAGAGGGCCCCGATATATCCACGGGGGACCCACCGCAGATCCCCAGGAGCGCCCCAAGACGGCCCTGGCCTCCCAAGACTTCCCGAGAGCGCTCTAGGACGGCCTGAGAGGGCCCCAAAACTAAAATCATGAGGGTCGCAAAGAAGGCGGCGAAAGTTTGCCCCTTTTGTATTATTTCCGTTTTCGGTCTTTCAGCCGCTCACGACGGCTTCAGAGTCACTTTCCTGATCGCCCCATGATCCCCGCGACAGCCCTCGAGGCGCCCGAAACGACCCGCGAGCGCCCGACGAGGGCCCCAAAGAGGGGCTCAGGAGAGGGAGCTCGAACTGACAGTTCGAGCCCTCCGCCCCAAGAGAGCCCCCGATACTGCCACCAGGCCAGGCGTCCCAACTCCCCGCCAGAGGACAGGCTTCCGCGACGCCCCCAAGAGACCCCGAACGGACACGCGGTCCCCACGAGGCCCCAATCGATTTCAGAATTGCCGCCGCGAGGCTGACCAGAGGCTTCCGAGAGACTACGACGGGCATCTAGGAGGCTTTTGACACGCGACCGAGGTACGGTGGCTGGATGGGACGACGGGCGCTATGAGTGGCAAACGAACCAAACAATCGACTTGTTCCTTTCGGTTTGTGATTGATTTCAGCGCTGCCCCAAACCACCCGACGATGACGTCGACGATAGGAACAGCGGCGACGAAACCGACGACGACAGCGGCCACGGCGACGGCGACGGCCACGGCGAAGATGGCGAGCCGCTCCCCCAGAAAACTCAAGAGGACCCCAAGAGGCCACTCATTTCATCGCAGCGCATCTGTATCAGCCCAGCCGCTCTGCAAACTCTTCGGGGACTTTTCCGGGGAGGATTGGAGGGAAGATCAAAAGAGAGGGAGGAGGCCGCGGGGCCGCCGAGCGGCCGCCACAGAGCGCCACGCCTTTGCCGCCGCCAGTATCGCCGAGGCCGCCCTCGGCGACGCTGCCGGCGGTGGCGGCGCCGCCGCGGGCCTCAAGCAGTGGCGAAGCGTCCTACTAAACGTTGTTCTAAGGACCTTGTGTGGTCCCCACGAACTGTTCTCAGGAACATTTCTGGTTGAGGCTGTCTTGTTTTATCACATCGGGCTTATCTTCTGAGAACCTTGCTTTTGTTTTTCGAACACTTTTGGGTTATACGAACATGTCGTGGTTGGACTATAGGAATGCAGGGACGGTCGGTCCCTGCTCAAGTCGGGGGAGCGTAAGACCCGGGTTTGCCAGGA
The DNA here is from genome assembly GCA_963575745.1 of Prorocentrum cordatum. NCBI lineage: Eukaryota > Dinophyceae > Prorocentrales > Prorocentraceae > Prorocentrum > Prorocentrum cordatum. The sequence continues at coordinate 280,239 of CAUYUJ010014677.1, forward strand.
CTCGGGTTCGCCATCGTTTTTTGACGACCGCGACTCGGATTTTGACGAGTAGGAGTTTCGTGGGATGTCTGCAGCGGGAGGCCTCGTCAAAATGCAGGCTCGGCCTCGTCATTTTTTTGACGACCTCGTCGGGGATTTCCGAGTCCCCTGTACCCGGGTCTTACGCCCCCCTGATCAAGGGCCAAGCCCCTTCAAACGGGGCGTTAGTAAACGAGGCGGTAGGCAAGGGGCCTCTTCAAGCGAGAACGGGGCGACAGGGCATGCACCTCGCACGAGTGCGTGAGGAATCGGGACGGCAAAAGCGTCGGTGCATCATCGGAAGGGTATACCCCGCACGGGTATACCCCGCACGCGTGCGCGGCAGATCATGTCTTGGAGAGCGC
>CAUYUJ010014677.1:290621-300621 GCA_963575745.1 Prorocentrum cordatum
CTTGACATGTTCCAACATGTTGAATATGCCATGTTACAGGTGCGGTGTTCGCCACGCAGAGGGTTGGCATCCGTCGGGTGGCGTTTGCGCGAGGTCGGGAAGTGGGGGGCGAAACGCAAGAACGCAGCATGAGGTGTATCGTTTCGCCATTCGAGCCTTCGCCCCCCCCGTGGAAGATGCCGCGCATGCCTTGGCGCAGCAGGTTCGTGGCCAGCTTTTCGTTGCAATGCTCGGTTGCGTGCGTCCACGGAAGAATCGGCAGCTCAATGCCGCTAGCGTTTTGGAGCGGTGATGTTTTTCTCGCACAAATGCCGCGGTGGGCTTTCAGGGTGTAGCCGCCGCTACAGCAGAGGGCGAGGCATTGCAGGATCAGTCGTCGCATATTGGTTTGAGGCTTCCTGATTTGCTGTGGATCCCCTTGTCGTTCGTGGGCGCAGGATGGGATTCGCGCGAGCCCCGCCGCGGACCTGTCTGAGGGGGCCTTGAGACTTGAGAGGAAACCTTGCCTGGCCAGAGAACTCCGCCCGGTCTCTCGCCGCGCCGGTTCGGGACTTCCACGTGTAAGAATGTGTGTTGTTGACAGCTTTTTGTCCGAGGGAAGCTCCCCTTTTGAATGCCATGGAAAACGGCGCGGCCACCTCCACCTAGGTTTCGGTGGCAGATCATGGAAGCCCAGTATACCTTCCTTCCTTCCGTCTTGAGCGTCGTCTAGCGTCGACTGGCGCCTGGAGTCGGTGAGATAGCGCCGATGTAGCATCGATTCAGCATCGACTAGCGTCGATTTAGTTGTGGATGACGATCAGTGGAGAGGAAGGATGTTGCCAAATAATTTCCAGATGTCGAAAACATGTGTTAAATTTGCTTACAACATGTAAGAACATGCTTTACACATATGTAGAATATGTTGTCCGACATTTGAAACACACTTTAATTCAATGATATGATTGTTAGAGTGTCCATTGTCATGGCATCCACAAGACTAGCGTCGATTTAGCATCGAGTAGCGCCGCTCGAACGTCGAGTCGCACGGGCCGACAAGATGGCATGGGAGGCTTCCATGAGGTGCCGCCGGATTACGTTGCGGGGATTTGCCTCGCAGCCACCCCCCGGTTCCTCCTCCTCCTCCTCCTCCCCCCCCTCCCTCCTCCTCCTCCTCCTCCACCTCCTCCTCCTCCTCGTCCTCCTCCACCACCTCCTTCTCCTCCTCCTCTTCCTCCATCTCCTCCTCCTCCTCCTCCTCCTCCTCCTCTTCTTTGTTCGTTGTGCTGCGCAGGTTCGGCACACGGCGAGCAGAATGAAGGGGGCACGGCGCAGATTCATGTTGCGAAGGCCTTACGGCCGGTGCCGCTGACCCTGAGAACGACGAAGATGAAAACGAGGGGGGGGGCAGGGGAAGGAGGATGAGTGGGAGGTGGAGGAAGGGTGGAAGAAGTGGATGAGGGAGGAGGGGGGGGGAGATGGATGTGGAGAAGACGCAGATTCATATGTAATTCGAATGTATGATTGTGCTCATCGGTTGCAGCGACTGTCACCATCCCATTCGATTTGTAGCTGGACGGTCTGAGTCGGTTCTGGGCGGGCCCGCTATCACATCCTAACTTCTTGGTTGGACCGTGCTCACCGGTTCTAACCGAGACCAGCCTACATCATAACTTTTGAACGGCTGGCGCTCCTCGGCTCTATCGTAGAGCAGGGAACCAGGGACGGCCCCCTGCCGGCCGAGCATGGCCAGGATGCTTCCGTTCACGACGCGATGGGGTTCGGGTTTGGGTCGCTGTCGTTTCCTGAGATCCGACGTTGCGGCACACATTCAACGTCGCGAAAATCACGATTGTAGCCCTAGATCCCATCAGTCTGCGGCGTGTTGTCACCCAGACCGATCCGTGATAGCCCCAGGGCCCGAGAGTGGGCGGAGCGGCCTGGTGCGACAAGAATGCAACGCCTGGACCGCAGGGGTCTGGGGGGCTGCAAGCGAATTGCGGGGACCGGTATCCGGACGATCCCGTCCTGTTAGTGTTCTACCGCAAACACGCCACCAACATGTCGCCTCTAGGCATCGGTCGTCAACACTCGCTGGACATGATAATTGCGTAACCAAAGGCGGCCGCCGACACTCTCTAGGCTCTAGGCCTCCCAAATGGGATCCGAGCAGGTGGGGTCGGAGGATCGAGCCGCATCGCCGATGCATCGGAGCCTGTTTTTTTGGTTCCGGGGCGATGACGGCCGTCACCGGGGGGAGCGGGAAAGGGGCTTGGTGACGTCACGTTCCGCGCTGGCGGTGTCTGGGAATGCCTAGGAATGACCGAGGACGGGAAGGAACGGCATGTAGGTGGCGATCTGCAATAACGACTGCGTACACCAGTGCCTGCGTGCACCACATCGCCTGTGTACACGACAGCGCCTATGTACACCACAGCAGCCGCGTGCAACACAGCGCCAGCGTGCACCACAGTTCCTGCGTGCGCCACAGCGTTTGTGTAGTACACCACGGCGCCTGCGTACACCACAGCAGCCGTGTGCAATACAGCACCAGTGTACCCAGTGTCTGCGTGCACCACAGCGCCTGTGTACACCACGGCGCCTGTGCGCAACTCAGCAGCTGTCTGCAACATAACACCATCGTTGTTTACATAATGTGTGAAGGAATCCTTATGGCCAAGTGGAGCGCTTGTGAATTCTACACAAACAAGTGATTTCAGTAGGGATCCTGATGGGAAAACGTAGCACATGTAAAATCTATGAGTCCTCCCGAGCCCTCCCGCATCATCCTAACTCCTCCTACATGCGTCCAGAATGCTCCCGCAGATTTGGCCGTCCGAGAACCAAGTGGACGAATTCAATAGACCATGTTTCTGGGATGCGCATTGAGAAGCGCAAGTGCGTTGCAGCGCCGACCCGCACGACGGAGGGAAAGGTGAGGGAGGAGGAGGAGGAGGAGGAGGAGGAGGAGGAGGAGGAGGAGGAGGAGGAGGGGGAGGAGGATGAGGAGGAGGAGGGAGGAGGGAAAACAATCGCATTCTATTCTCAGCACTGTCCTTGCGTGGTGCTTAGCTGTCCGCAGCAGATCCTCACCTACATGCTCCTTCTACTTACCTGTCCTGTGCACGCAGGCACTGTTGTGAACAGCGCTGTGTTGCACGTGGATGCTGTGGTGTAGATAGGCGCTGTGGTGTGCACAGGCGCTTTGGTGCACGCAAGCACTGTGGTGTACACAGGCGCTTTGTTGAGGACGGCTGTTGCGGTGTACATAGATGATGTGGTGTACACGCGCGTTGTGGTGCACGCGAGCATTGTGGTGTACACAGTCGTTGTGGTGCAGATCGCCACCTACATGCTGCTCCTGCTTGGCCTTCCTGGGGGGGGGGGCGTGGGGCCGTTGACCGTTGACGGCCGTCAGCACGGAAAATCAGAACAGGCCCTCGAAGCCTCAGTTTCTCCAAGCTGATGTCTCCGAGGCATCGCCGACGTCGGCTGCGCAGCGCCGATACCATCCGCGAGGCGGCGCGATCCTCCGACCCCATCTGCTCCGACCCCATGTGAGCGGCGCAGGTCTTTGTGGGCCCCGGAAACGGCATGGCCGTTTTTTTCACGGTTTCCCCCAAAAATGCCCTTGGAAAAGGGAAACGGCACAAAAACGGCGACCGGAAACAGCAACAAAAACGGCTCCAGGATTGGAACCGGAGCCAGAACCGGTCAAAAAGCGGCGACGGAACCAGTAAAAAAAGCACGGCGTCAGAACCGGCAACAAAAACACGGCAGAGCGGGACCGGTAACAAAAACGGCCTTGTCGTTTCCAGGGCCCACGAAGGCGCAGGCAGACGGGTCCGACGGTACCAACAGGCGCGCGCAAGCTGCCCGCGTGAGCCCGCGCGTAAAAGCGCCCGCCCGTTCCTGGCGGCGCGGCGTGCGGCGCCGGAGGGCCCCGCACAGGCTGCGGGTCGCAAGCTCGCCATGCCATTGCGCGTGGGACCCGCTCCTGCTCGTCGCCCACTTAGGAGGCCTCTGGTTCGGAGGTTGATAGGCCTCCTACTTCACCACCCACCAAACCTTTCCAACCCAACCCGAAGGCTCAGATTTACCCTCGATTTCCAGTGGGGGGGGGGTCGGGAAACATCGAAAAAACACATGTGGAGCCCTTACCCCCCCCAACCCGAAATTCGGGTCTTCGGGTTGGGTTGGGGTAGTCTGGTAGGTAGTCACTACCCTGACACGTCGATGAGTGAATTGGCCGTTTTCGGTTCGCGAGAGGCGTCGCGGCCGTTATTTTTGCGGGTCGAGGTCCGTCGGTTTCGGTCTTGGGCCATTTTCACTAAAGGGAGGTTTGCTAAAGGGAGGATTGTCCATCGCCGACTAGTGCAGGTCTGGGCCTAGACGGTGTTTTTGGCGATTGCGTGGGCCGTTTTCGTTTCGATTTCGCTTTGCGGTAAAGGCGGATTCGAGACAAGAGCGAGGGGAAACGAAAACAAGACGAGAACGAAAAGCACTGTTTAGGTCCAGCCCTGCTCTAGTGCGTGTCGGACGGGGTTGGGACGAGGATAAATCCGTTCCAGAGCGTTCTGGAATGTTCTCAGAGCGTTCCAGAACGCTCTGCAAAGGCCGCGGCGCCCAGTACATCTTCCAGAGCCGCCAGATCTCAGAGATTCCCGATTTATCCTCACTCGTCCTGGCTTCGTCTTAACGTAGCCACAGGCAGACGCTGAAACGAAACGTGTCGGATCGTCATCTGCCAGGGCCCGACAGAAACGGTGTTTTGGCGACTTCGTGGGCCGCTTCCGTTTCGGCTTCGATTCGCAGCAGAGGCTGAGCGAAGACAGAACCAGAGAAACCGGACACGGAACGGAATCGGGAAACATTGCTTCATCCTGGGGGATGTTTGGGGGGCCTCTCTCCGTCTTTTTTTTTTTTTGTTTTTCTCTCTCTCTCTCTCTCTCTCTTTTTGTTTCTCTCTCTCTCTCTCTCACGTTTTCCTCCTCCTCCTCCTCCTCCTCCTCCTCCTCCTCCTCCTCCTCCCCCTCCTCCCCCTCCTCCCCTCTCCCCCTCCTCCCCCCTCCTCCCCCTCCTCCCAGGTCGAGCTCTGTCGTCGTCAATCGAGGCTCCCGGGTCGCGACGGGCCCGGGCCCCGGGCGTCCGGCCGTCCGGAGATGTATGGCGCGGGGCTTCCCGGCACCAGCGCCGGGAGGGGGCCGCCGGCGTACCAGCCGAGGAGCGCCCGCGGGTCCCAAGCATCGTCAAGCAGTGACGAAGCGTTTTGTCAGAGCTCCGAATCATCAGGGGTAACTGGGGTCAGGGATAACTCGGGTTCGGTTTTCGGGAGTCCGAACCCGAGTTATCCCGGACCCGAGTTACCCCGGATAACTCGGGCGTCCAGGGCCCCGAATCATCAGGGGTAACTCGGGCGCCCAAGAAGCGTTTTGGCTCACCCATAGTCCTACCAAAGAATGTTCTGAGAGCCTGTGTGGTTTCAGCGAGATGGTCTTCTAGCATTTCTGGCTGGGGCTGTCTTGTTTGATCACGTCGGGCGTACGTTCTAAGAACATTGTTTTTGCAATGATTAAAGCATTTTGGGGTTCTAAGAAAATGGCGTGGTATACCACGCAACGGGACGGTCGGTCTCTATAGGACTACAGGAATTCCGGGACGGTCGGTCCCTGCTCAAAAAGAGTCGAGACGGAGGTTTTCCGTCGTTTTCGACCTCTCGGGGCCGTCGCCGGGCCTCGGGACAGTCAACAAAACGATTCAGAATAAAAAACCGGTCCCGAGGAAAAGGTCGGGAGGTCGGGGGCCCGTGTCTCGAAAAAATCGAGACGTCGGATGTCTGGGGTCGCCGCCGCCGTCGGTTCTGGAGGGTAACGTTCCCAGACCCCCTCGCGCCGTGAACACAATCACGACGCGAAGTGATGCGCAGTTTTCGGCCTCTGGGGCCCCCTAGCGGGCCTCGGGACCGTCAAAAAGGACTCAGGATGGAGAGGCGGTCCCCGGAAAGGGGTCCAGTCCTCTGGGGGTCGAAGTTGTGGAAAAATAGTGACGCTGGGGGTCTGGGTTGCCCGTCGGTCGTTGAAAGGACGTACGTTTGGATTCCCAGGTCTCAGCTTGACTTCTAGGCGCCTTTCCACTCGAATGATCGAGCGGTCGTTTTCCTTCGTCCCTCTGCTTCGGCGCGCGGGCGGAAGCTGAATGTTTTCACCTACTTCTTCCGACCGACGGGTAGGGGGGAGATGAAGGCCATTTAGAAGCACCCCTGGCCTCATCTATAGATCTAGGGCCCGCGCATTCTGAGAAGCGGCCTCCTCCTAAGAAGCCCTCCCCCCTCCCCCATATACCCTCCTGTGCGCGCCGCCAACGTCGGTCCCGGGGGGCGGGGTCGGGGGCAACGTTAGTGGGAGACAGGCTCTGGCAGTCGTCCGGGATTGCGTTTCCCATAATCAAAAATTATGGGAAACGAGTTCGGGCTCATTGAATATGGTTTTTTGCTGAAAATTGCGTTTCCCAGAATTCGCAGGGCTTCGAGGTTGTCTGGCGTTTTCGGGGGTTCTCAAAGGTTTCTACAGCTGCGGGATGCTCCTCCAGCAGCCGCGGCTCGCCGAGGGCGTTCCAGGGGTGCCCGGAGCGTTCCGAACGGCCGAGGCTCGAGCCATGGCCCGAAAAGCACTCAGGAGGGACAAAAAACACACAGACGCAATTAATCATCGATTCCCCAGAAAATATGGGAAAATATGGGAAGTGGAGGGCAAGACGAAAACCCAGAAACTATGAGAAGATATGAGGAATCCTTTTATTTGTGTGTATTTATTTGTGTGTCCCAGGGCCCCTTCAAAGATTGGGGGGGCATAGGCTCAGGGGGGAATATGTCGACCCCCAGTCGCTTATTCATCGTCGATAGGGGCACCATAGCCCGCCCCGCCCAGGACCGTGCGGTCACGCTATCGGGGTCCTATTGGGGAACGTCGATCCCCGATCGCCAATCTGTGACAAGTGGGGAGCAGCTAGAGAGGAGGCGGAGGAGGAGGAGGAGGAGGAGGAGGAGGAGGAGGAGCAGGTGGGGGAGGAGGAGGGGAGGAGGGCGGCAAGCGAGGGGGAGGCAGAGGACGGAGGAGGAGGAGGAGGTGGCGGAGGTGGAAGGGGGGCTCTTCCACACGTGACGCGACGCGGTCTTCTTCTGAGACGGGCAGCTATCCATGACCTCAGAAAAATAGAACAGCATAGGCATAAACTTCTGGAGCTCCGCGGATTTCTTGGGTCGGCGGTGGGCCCCCTTCGAGGCGGCGCCTCCCGCGCGCACCTGAGAAATCCGCGCGGCGCTCCGAAGGTTTAGGCAGCTGCCTGCGCCGTCTCCCTGTCACCGTGCCAGCCCGGCGTTCTGGATGGCGACCGTTCGGTGGGGGGACGGGAAGCCGTCACGGGTGGTTCCTCGGGTCTCCCGGTTTGTGGGAGTTGTGATGAGGATGATGGGGGTGATGACGGCGACGACGGCGATGTTGATCATGATGATGACGATGATGATGATGATGATGATGATGATGATGATGATGTTGATGATGATGATGATGATGATGTTGATGATGATGATGCTGATGATGATGATGATGATGATGATGATGAGGGTGATGGTGATGGTGATGGTGATGGTGATGGTGGTGATGGTGATGGTGATGGTGATGGTGGTGATGGTGATGGTGATGGTGATGCTGATGATGATCATGATGATGTTGATGGTAATAATGATGATGGTCATGGTGATGCTGATGCTAATGCTGACGATGATGATGATGGTGGTGATGATGATGAGGATGAGGATAACGGGGTTGGTGATGCTGGTAATGACGATGATCATTATTCATGGTAATGATGATGGTGATGGTGTTGCTAATGCTGCTGCTCATGATGATCACGAGGATGAGTACGGAGAGGCAGTTAACGATGACGACGACGGTAGCAATGACGATGAGTATAGTGATGATGGCAAAGACGACGATTATGATGCTGATGATGATGGTGACGATGGTACGGTTGATGATGATGATGGCGATATTGATGATGATGATGATGATGATGATGATGATGACGATGCTGATAAGATTGATGCTGATGTTGATGATGATGGTGGTGGTATTGATGGTGATGGTGATGGTGATGCTGATAAGGATGATTAGTATGCTGATAACGATGATGATGCCGATGATAATGGTGATGGTGATGATGGTGACACTGGTGGTGGTGCTGCTGTTGGTGATGATCACGACGACGACGATGACGCTGACGTTCAGTATGGTGAGGGTGTTCGTGATGGTTATGATGATGCTGCTGATGATGAATAAGGTGGTGATGATGGTGATGGTGATTGTGATGACAACGGTGATGATGATGCTGATGATGAAGAATAAGATGATGATGCTGATGCTGCTGCTGATGCTGCTGATGATAATGATTATTATGCTGATCATGAGTATGATGCGTATGAGGATGATGAGGATGAGCATGATTATGAGGATGAGGATGATGCTGATGCTGATGCTGATGCTGATGCTGATGCTGATGCTGATGCTGATGATAGTGGTGCTGCTGCTGTTGATGATCATGCTGATGATGGATGTGCTGCTGCCTCTGATAATGATGATATGATGAAACTGGTTTGAGCCGTCTTGCGGCTATCGTGGTCTCCTTGCGGCAGTCTTAGGAGTTTTTCGGGGCCGTCTTGGGGCCCTCTTACGCCGGCTTGGTACTCTCTTGGAACGTCTTGGGGCTCTTTTGGCCGTATGGCGGATGTCTTGGGGACGTCGTGGGGCCGTCGAAGGGCCTTCGAAGGCCGTCTTGGGTACCACGGGAAGCCCTCTTGAGCCGTCTTGGGGTCGTCTCGGATGCCTCTTGGGCCATCGGGGAGTCCTCTTGGGCCGTCTTGAGCTGACGGCAGCCCGGAACGGCGAGATTGCTTCTTCGGACCATGTCGGAGGTCTTTTTGTAGCCATTTGAACCATCTCAGAGGCATCCTGGGCCGTCTTGAATCATCATTCGGCCGCCTTCCTTGGAGCCATATTTGGCCATCTTCGAGGCATTTTGGGCCATCTTGGTGTCATTGGTTGCCTGCACGTTCCGTCTTGGAAGCTCGGGACCATCGTTTTTAACGAGGGATCGTGCCTTTGGAGGCCAAGGAGCGCTTTGGAGCAGCGCCTGGGAATGCAAGAAGTACACGATCCTTGAGCGGGTGCGCGTGGGATGAGGGGTCTAGGAGTTAACAGCCGTGTGGGAAGTGCACAATCCTCGAGCGGGTGCACATGGAATGCTGGTTCAGGCATTGGATGCCATGCGGGAGGTGCACCATCCTCGAGCGGGCACGCGTGGAAGAGGGGGTCAGGGGTCAGGCATTAGCTCCCGTGCGGGAAGTGCACCATTCTCGAGCGGGCACGAGGGAACTTGCTAGCCTCGGTGACCAGGAGGGGTGCACGCAAGAGTCTGGTGGTAGAGGAAAGGGCGGCCCCTTGTTAGAATCGTAACACAAATCCCTGCCAGGCATTCTTCCACGCCCCAACGTCCCAGGGGCCACGATGGCGGATGTGTACGCCCTTTGGTCCGAGACGAGGAACGATCCATAAGGATTGCTTGGGGGGTCGGGCTGCGGGGCCTCGGCAGGCGGCGGGTATGGATACGTCTCGGCCCTCGGATGGCCAACCATGCATGTGTATACACAGGTGCATGCTATGTATACATAGGTGCGTGCTTACATATACACGTATGAGTAATACTGTAGAAGTACGAGGATGAGCACGAACACCGATGTATAACGAAAAAACCGCAGATGCATTTATAGTACACACGAATGTATAGGCAATGAGAACACGTGGCCACCGCCTGCCGACTTCCCCGAGGATCGATCCCCCGTGGCGGTGGCTGCAGAGACGGACCCCCGCACATCGCACCCGCCCCGCCCAGGAACGCGCGGCGTCGATCGGAGGCCCATCGCCGATCTGCACGCCGGTCGCTGAAAGTAGGCATTTTTTGGGGGGTC
>CAUYUJ010014677.1:305621-353121 GCA_963575745.1 Prorocentrum cordatum
CACCGTGCCTTGGATGGCGCTGCGGTGGGCGAGGTTGTCGAGAAGGTTGTGACCACCTATGGCGCGCCACATCTGAGGCCTGTGGCAATTTTGGAGCGATCATCGAGGAAGAAAGAAACTGCATATACATAAATGTTCGTAGGCCCGCGCGGGTTTCATGGATCGGCGCTGGACCCCGCTGGCGGTGCTTCCAGCGCCGCCCCTGGCGCGATCTGCGCGGCAGGGAGGGGATCCAGCGCCGATCCAAGAATTCCGCGCGGACCTCCGAAAGTTTCTGGTCATGTCGTTTGATCGACCTCTGGATCAGGTGAGGAGACCACGGCAGACGGCGCATGCTGGTCGTTGATGAATCTGCTCAGATACGCAGCTGCCGGGCAGAGTTGAGCTACTGCAGTGATGGGCATTGGGAAGAGGGGCAGCCTCAGCAGCTACCTACGACTTCGCTCAGCAGCTTCAATAGACCCCGAGTGTTAGTATATGCGAGCATCGCGGAAACCCGGACATGTCATCAATCGCCCTTCTCCTGGATCGATTCTTGAACGCGCATGTTGGTGCCAAAGGACGGAGCCGACGAGGGGGGAAGGTGGAGAGGGTGCCCAAGCGGTTGTGTCTCGTCTGTCATTCTCTCTCTCTCTCTCTCTTTTGTGTTGAGGCGGGGAAGGAGGTGGTGGATGAGGGGGGAGCAGCACGAGGATATACAAGAGGAAGAGGAGGATGCGAGATCCATGAGGTCGCGGTCGACTCGGCCTCCTGCCCCAGAGAGGAGACGGAGGAGGAGGATGAAGAGGAGGAGGAGGACCAGTTCAAAACCAAGGTTCATCAACGATATTGCAATAAACCCTCCCTCCAAGTTCGCTCTTCACAGGCCCCAGCAATGATTCAGTTTTGCTGAGCAGTGCCCCGTTGGAAGACAACCGTTTGAAACTCCTGAACTTTGCCAGAACACCATTGCTCGGATTTGCACGCCGCGAATCACCGTTACTGTTGCCTCTTAACGATCCTGAATCGTGCCAGAACATTATTTCTGGGACTTCAACAACAATAATCCTTATAATTGAGGCGTCTTGACAGTCCGACATCGTGCCCAAACGCCACTTTTCTGATGTTAGCCATACGAACCCTTGAATCGGTTGTAAGTTTTAATACGAGTGTGCGCGGCGCTAATGTGAGAACCACATTTTGAAGAGGAGCCGCCCTCCATCTGTGAAGTTGCTACATTTTTTGAAGCCGAATGCGCGCAGCGTCAAGGCGATCACCACATTTTGAAAAGGAACCGCCCTCCATCCTTGAAAATGCTGCAGCTTGCAAGCTTCAGTATCATAAGTGGTGAAGAAGTCTCAGGCGATACGCCCGGGCCTGCCCACTCGACCAGCCTCGGGGTGCGACAGGGAGGAGTTTCTCGCAAGGAGAAGGAGTGCAACGGAGGAGGTCCTTTTCTTTTCTTTTTCTCTTCTCTCGATCGGTCTGTTTCTGATGCTGTCGTTCCTATGCCACTACCCTGCTCAGTTTGCCTCACGAGCTGGTGGTGACTCCGGGGGCGACCGCCCCTGGAGTCACATGGCTCACTAGTTTCTTCCATTCCTCCCTCCTCCCTCCTTCCTCCTTCCTCCCTCTTCTCCTCCTCCTCCGTAGCCATTTTGGCTCAAGGCTAATGCATTTAGGGGCTCCGCGCCTCCGTGCCTGACCGGGATAGCTCTGTTCCCCGAGCCAGTGTGCAGTCTTTTTGTGAGTTCCTGCTGTAGCAAGGTTTTGTGAGCTCCTGCTGGAGCGACAGATGGGAGGTAGGAAAAATGCGTTCACTACGTGCTCGAAGTGCGGCAACTGGGCCTGGAATTGGCGGCTCAAACGTCAGAAAAGGGGCCTGTGAGATCTGCACTATACAGCCAGGGTGGACTACTACGGCAAATGGTACTTGGTATGCACCGTGGTGGAAGGACGGCCAGCAGGACGACTGGCACAGGGGCCCTGCCACCTTCACGCTCGAGGATTACATGCCTAAGGCGATGGAGACGGCGGACTTGGGGAAGGATCCAGAGGCGGCCAGGCTCGCGTCGCAGCGAGGCGAAAAAGCCTCAGCCCCCAAGCCTTCATACACGGTGCTCACGGAGGCGACGGCGGAGTGTTCGCGAAAGCAGGATGCTCTGGACAGAGCGGCCCGCGCGGCGGAGTACGCTAAGATGCAGCTGGAAAAGGCACAACAAGGCTTTCGACAAGGCTGCGGACGACATGGTCGAAGCGGAGTGTGCACGTTTGCATGCCCAGGAGCGCTTTGGCAAGTCCCCCGACAAGTCGCACGAGGGCGTCACCTTCGCCGTGGACCCCGCACTGTTCGAGTCCCTCGACGAGCTGGAACCGTCCGACAGGACGGCGCTCGAGACCTTCCAGAAGCGGTTGGAGCATATCTCGAGGCAAGCGACCGAGCAGCAGAAGGAGTTCCAGCCGCTGCCCGACCAGGCAAAGAGTGCGCACAAGGAGGCTGCCACCGGGCGGCGCCGTCGCGATGAGGGAGGCGCTGCTGTCCGCGGCGAAGGGGGCCCTGGCGCGCCCTCGGCCCCTGAGGCGGGAGGCGCGGCCGCGGCCCCCACCGCTGCGGCCGCAGGCCAGGGCCCCAGCGCCTCCGCGGCGATCCCTGCGGCGGCGCGGAAGGATACGCGCGCCAGGTTCGCTGCCAACTCCGAGACCCAGACCAAGGCGGCCAAGGGGGTGGGCAAGGGTGGCGGCGATCCGGCCACCGTTGCTGCTGCTGCTGCTGGGCCGCCTGGTTCCTAGCGGCGCCCCGCAGTGCCCGCGGCGTTGGGGCGACGCAGCGCCTGGTGATGGTGACCTACCTGGTTATGGGAATGGCTCGACGCCCATCCTGTCCAGCAACATTACGGAGTGGGGGCCGCAGGCTGCGCGATACTTGCCCCGGGGTGTCGGAGCGCAGTTTCGCGGCCTTCTGCGAGATACACCAGCGCAAGCAGGACATGCCTGACATCTGTGCAGGCTTGGACACAGATGGCTGGATGCTCGCTCGCGCGGCGGCTCGTCCATCGGGCAGGCCGGAGAGCGGGCTTCCAGGCGGAGAGTCGGTTTTACTGAGAAGCAGATTGCAGCGACGAGCTTTGAGAGTGCACGTCGCGCTGCTTTGGGCGCGGGCAGGCTGGGCCCCTGCCGTGGCTTCCCGCCGATTGCGCCGCGCGCCGAGGCTGGCAACCGGGCGCTGATCTCTGCGCGCCTCCAACCAGGTCTGGGAGTGAAAAGGTTGGAATAACGACGTGCTCGTGGCTCTGGTCGCCTTCGCGCGCTCGTTGGCTGACCCGTGCCAAATCGTGGCGGACTGGAATATTGAGCCAGGCCCTTTCGTTGCCACTGGTTGGCCAGAGCGCCTCCGCACGCGAATAGTCACCCCCTCGTGCAGTACCGCGTGTGACCAGGGTATTGGACGCATGCATGACAACGGACATGTTGGAAGAGGATCCCCCGAGCTGTGTTTGAGCCCTGATAGGGCGGTGCCTTGGAGGACGCACTGCGGGGTCAACGTATGCGCGAAGGCCGCCCGCACTCAGCGTCGGCACCGCCAGCTCGTCCCACCGCAGCCTCCTCCGCCCTGCGAGCGCTCGCGCGCCCTTCCCGGCCCAGAGGGCAAGACGTCGAGGAGGAGAGCAGTGGCCCGTGAGAAAAAAGCTGCACGTGCCCCCCTCGGTGTCTCATAAGGCCTTCGACGATTTGCACCAGCCTATGGGCGGGCCCGATGGCATGACTCTTTTAGGGCCCCAAGGCACGCGCTGCTCACCCCCGTCGCCCAATGGGCCTTCGGGGGCAGAGGGCGCCGACCTCAGGGTGGAAAGCCGACCCGGCGTCTCTTCAGATGAGAAGGTTACCCTTGGCATGCCTGCTGAGATTTGGGAGGAGGCATGCGGGCAGATATTCGGGGAGGGAGTTCCCGATGCACGCGGGCTGGCTCCTTCTGGATTCTTGGGGCGCCATGCGCCTTGCGATCCTGTTCAGCATCATGGCTTCCCGTGGCAGGAAGAGGCTCGCGGGTCGGCGGGCGAGATGCACAATCGTTGGGCCACTGCGATGGAGAGAGCAGTTCTGCTACATGAGAAGGTTGAATCTGACAAGTGGAAGATGCAGTCGGGGCGCGCTCGCGGCCCCGCTTGCCGCCAGAAGCTCGCGCGTTCTACCCCGGGCCGAGCGCGCGCGAAGAACGGCCGGGCAGAATGGTGGGGCATCGCTAGCGCGTTGGGCATCCGATATGCTTCCCGGAAGCGCAATGGCTCGGATCCCGCCCAGGCAGGCCCGCGCGTTGCGAAGGCGCAACAACTCATCGAGCAGCGAGACGGCGTGGACGGCGATAGCTACTTCGGCAAGAGGCACGACCACCAGGGGATCTTCTTGTGGAAGGGCACGGTCGCCAACTTGGATGCTGTCTCGTCGGGGTCTTCACCTGAACTGCTGGAGAGGGCTCGCAGGCGGGCTGACCTAACGCTCGGGCCACGCTGGCCCCCAGTACCTCGCTTATGAAGTGGGCCCAAGAAATGCGGTCAGCTCATCGCCGCGTGAAACCAACGGGCGCCCCAGTTCGAGCCAGGAAGGACTCCTGGGGCACGGTCGCATCGGACAACCAGGCTGCGCTGCAAGGTCTGGCTGTTGAATGGAGAGATTTTTGGAAGGGCCCAGTCGACAAGCCCCAGGACATATTATGCGTGATGAAAAATAGTTTGGATTAGGCGCGCGCGCCGCCGCCCCGCTCATTAATCTTCTGGATTTAGATCCGGTACTACCTCGGATACCTGCGAACAAGGCGAAGGGCATCGACGCTCTGAGCCCGCTGGACATGCAGCGCCAGCCTGAGCAAGCACGGCAGGCCTTTGATGACATCCTGGACGCGATTGAGTCTGCCGGAGTCTGGGCGCTGCGATACCGAAGGCTATCAGCACTTTATTGGGCGCTGCGATGCCGAAGGCAGCGGGAGGATGGCGCGTGTTTGGTCTGGTTCCTGTGCTTCAGAAGGTGTGGTCCAAGTTGCGCTCGAAGGTCTCGGGTGAGTGGTCGGCGTCTCCGTCAGCATTTTTGGGGCACTGCGATTGCTGGATGTCCCGCCCTACGCGCCTCGCTGATTCGAGCGACGATGGACGAGGGTGTCCATGAGTTGGCGTGTGAGCACGCGGCACTTTTTTTAGACCAATAAGTTTTACGACGCGGTGAGCTTAGTGCTGACGATGCGGGCTGGACTTAACTCTGCGTCTCCTCCCATTATTATGTTTCTTGAGGTTGGCTTGTATTCCTTCCCTCGTCCTCTGAAGAAGGGGCAGATGATTTCCGATGCGTCGAGGTTGCCAGGCCCATTGTTGCCGGATCTGGTCATGGAGTGCCGCGTCGAAGGTCATGCTCCACAGATTGCTGCATTCAATGCGCTGTGCTGTGCCCCCTGTCGGCTTGTGGAGCTACGTCGACGGCGTCGCATGCCGTGCTGAGGGGGCGAAGCAGAAGGTTTACAATGGTTTGGAGGCCGCAGCTGATGTTATGGTTGCAGGGCTGGCGGAGTTGAGATGGCAGATTTCGCCCAAGGCGAATTGGTCGCCAGTTCTGATGAGAGCGGGAGCGAGCTGCAGCGCAGGTTGAGGCGCAAGGGCATATTTGTTGAATATATTCGCGCTGCCGTCGGCCCTGGCTCTGACGCTACAGCATCTCGTTTCCGAGTATCTCTTCGCGTGGTGAGACGGCGTCTCAGGCTCGCAGGAGGCAGAGGAAAGCCACGAAGGTTCGCCGCCTTGGACGCTTGAGATTTGTGACGAAGAAGCTGCGGAACACGGGCGTGTATCCTGCATCTGTTTTTGGCCATCAGGTGATGGGGACACATCGTTCGCTACGCGCCGTGATGCTGCTGCTGCTGCAGCGGCTGGTGCGAAGAGAGGCAGGCGCTTGACGTCGGTGCTGCAGGCGGTCTACGGCATGGCGGACCCTGGAGTGGACCTCAGACGCCAGCTGCTTCGTGGATGGGTCGCTCTTTGGTTGTCGCAGCCGCGCCTCCACCCAGGATCAAGAGGGCGTGGCCTGTGGTGCTGGCCAAGCTGAAGAAGGGTAGGTCCACGCGCTGGAAAGATGTTCGTCGGCCGGTTGCCGCGCTGCAGGCGACTGCGCTGCAGGCCGGGTGGGGCCCTGCGCCCCCCTTGGCGTGGTCGTGCCCGCTACCTGATGGCACGATTGATGAATGGCTCTTCCTTGGCTTTGGTGACGAACAGCACGGCGCGGCGGCGATGTCCCACTTCGATGATGTGCTCGGAGCTCTCCCGGGCGATTGCATCGCAGCAGTGGCGGGGAGGGCGCCGCGGCTTTCGGCGGGCGAGGGCCTTGTGCATGGCGCTGACACGACCGCGGTGAGCATTGAGCTGAATCGCTTCGCCAAGCGCATGCAGTCCGAGGGGTGGCCCGCGGACCTCGCCGTCGCGGGCGGCGGCCAGTGCGCCCCTGAGAGGCATATTGCTGCAGGCTACGCGTGCCCGCCGCTTTGGCCCGAGACTTTAGCGCGCCGCATTTGGCCGCGCGCTGCGAATCGCGGGCGCGAGGATTTCATTCAGGCGGATTCTTTGGCCCCCCCAGCCCTCGCGAGCCACGGGGCCCAGCCTGCTCGGCGGCTCCGGGGGGTGCCCCCGGAAGGCCTCGTTGTGCCCAAGTTCGTTGAGACTCCTGAGGTGGCCCAGAAGGTCCTTCTCGGGGATGGGATCTGACTGGGGACATTGCGTTGCGCCTGCCCCCCCCCCCCCCCCTGTGCATCTTTTGGGATGGCTCAGGGGGCGAATGCAGCTCGGACCCTAGGAGAAGGAGATGCGGCTCAGCAATTGTTGCGACGCGCCAGGATCCCTCGTCGCCGTTCTCGGGCCCCGTGCGCTGGGTCGCTCAGGTCCTTGCAGGCAGAAAGCAGACGGTGCCACGAGCTGAACTACAGGCACTGTGCTTAGCGATCGAGTGATATTCGGGCCCAGTTTGCTATGTGACCGACTGTAAGTGTTTTAGTTTCTGATTGGCACAGTGGTCGTGCCAAGTTCCCCCAGGGCCGGCATGGGGACCTCTGGGTCCGTGCTGGGCGTGCCTTGGGAACCCGTGGCCCTGGCGAGTGTTTTCTTTTGTGGGCCCCCTCGCACATGGGAGGATGAGCTACAGTCGATCAAGACCGAATTCGAGCTGTTTTTGCCCCTGGGCAACGCCAGTGCCGACGTCTCGGCTGGCTTCGCGGCCCAGTGGGCCTGGGACTGGCGCGCGTCGCCCCCTGCCCCTTCCACGGACCTTTGGGACTCGACGGCGGCACTGGTTAGGTTCAGAGCCTGACGCGAGCTGCTGATGGCGCTCGAGGTTGAGCCGTGGGTCGGCGAGCGACGTGCCAGCGTCAAGCAACCGCGTAAGCTTTCTCGATGGGACGCCGCCTTGCGGTCGAGTGCGCAAGTGTTCGTTCCGTTTGGTGCCCGTGTGAGGTGCAAGAGGTGCAGAGATATCATCCCGAGGAGCAAGCTGCTCAGATTCGCCTCGACCCAATGTCGTGATTTGCCCCTCGCCCCCCCGCTGGGCTCGGAGAGGGCGCTGGGGTTACCTGCCGAGTATGGAAAGCGGTTCGAGGCGATCTCGGGAGAGGTGTGTGTTGGTGGGGGGTGGCTTTGCACCCCAGCAACTGCCTCGCGAAGATGGACGCATATGGACTGTTTTTTTGTATGACTTGTGGCCGTACGGCCACTGCCCGTGCCAGACACCTCTGAGTGCCCCCCCCCACGAGGAAAGGGGAGAGAATTTGCGCAGAATTCAGAAGGGACTGTTCCCCAGTCATCGTGGTCCACCAGTGTCTGTGATTGCGGCTCCGACGGAGGAGTCTGTGAGCCGTTCTCGTTCAGCCCCTGACGCCCAGGGGGAAGGAACTCCTGTGTCGGGGGCGTTGGGGGTCTTGCCCGATCCCTTGGACGAGTATATGCGCGTGTCGTCTGCCCACCACTCGTGCGCGACGGCGGCCGCGATGAGTGTGGAGGACTGCGAACACCGCGCTGTGCCGTCACCGTTGCCCCGCCCGCTGCCGCCGCCGCCTTGAGGGAGGTGGCTGCTCGGCTTCGTGGGCCGGGTTCGGTCGGCAGCGGCGCCTCCTCCCTCCTCCCTCTTCCTCGTCCTCCTCCTCCTCCTCCTCCTCCTCCTCCTCCTCCTCCTCTTTCGCCACTTCCTCCCTGGCCGACCGGCCTTGCCGGAGGTGTGGCTATACGTCTGCAGGCCGTATTGCTATCAGGTGCCACCGTGCCCCGGGAGGAGAGCAGGAGGAGGCGGCACAACCCACGCAGCCTCCGCAGGGCCGCCGGGTCCGCCAAGTATGAGGGCGGCATGAGCTGATGGGGGAGCATCGCGAGGAGGAGGAGGAGGAATATGAGGAGGAGGAGGCGGAGGAAGAGGAAGAGGAGGAAGAGGAGGAGAAGCGGGAGCGGCAGGAGGAGGACCATGATCATGATCCGCAGACGGCCTGTATGCACCGTACCGCGCTGGCGTCTCCCGAGGCGTCGTCGATTTCGACACGGGTACGGTACGGTGCATAGTTGTCCAGCCCTCGGAGCCGAACACTTATGCACCGTACCGCGCTGGAGCGGAGCTTGAAGGGAGTCCAAGCATGGTTCGGGGAATGGGCACCGTTCTCGCTAATGTCGGACGGCTTAGCCTCTTTGCGCATCCCCACCAGCCCATTCGGAAACGATGCCCAGGGGAGTTGTCGGGAGGAGGGACTGAGATACGGAGATCGTGGATCTGAAAGATCAGCAATGGTTATCTTGGAGTGCTCCGGGAGCCTCTTGTGGCCATCTGGGGGCTAGATTGTGGCTCTCTGCGGAGCTTCTGAGGCGCTCTTGCGACTCTCTTTGGACTCATTTTGGACGCCGTTGGGGCCATGCTGGAGGCAATTAAACATCAAAAAGAGGCCGCACTAATTAGCCCGATCCCCGCGTTGGATACCGACGAATCGTCGCGTAGGAGCTTTTTGGGGACACTCTCAGGGCGTTCTTTGGGTAGTCTCGGCAAAACACAACGAACAAGCAGGTTCAGGTTTTTGGTTAGCTTGGCCTCTGGGGTGTATGCCATCGGGAGGCTCCGTGCCTCTTTGGGGGGCTTTTTGGGGCTTCTTCGGGGCTGGGGCGGGCATCCAGAGCCCGCTCTGGGGCCGAATATTCGAAGTGTACGTTGGGATTCCCCGTTCTGGGCCTTTCTTGAGGCCGTTCTGAGGCCGTCTTGAGCCATCTTGAGGGCATCTCGAGCCGTCATGAAACCCTCTGTGGTCTTGGAGCCGTCTTGGGGGCCTGTAGGACCGCGTCGGGACGGTTTTGGGGACCGTTTCGGCGGTCTTTGAAGCTGTGAAAGTTCAAGAGGCGAATTTGGTAAACATATACGTTTTCCGACGGGAGCGGGACGAGTTTTGCCTTTGGGGGCCCTCTTGGGAGGCCTCTTGGGAGCCTCTTCGAGCGTCTTGGGATTTTCTTGAGCCGTCTTGGGGCCACCGTGGGTGTCTTGGAGCGGTCTTCTGGCGACTCGGGGCCCCCTTGGGGCCTGCTGAGCCCCCATAATGCGTTCGTGCCGGGCCGGGGGGGAGGGGGGGGATTCCGTGCTTGGGAGCCCCGGGGGGGGGCGGAGTATGGGGGGGGAGCTTCTCAAACGCTTGGAGACCCACAAGGGGGCGGCGGACTTGGCATCGCCCCGACGTGTGCGTGTTTTTCAATTGGCGAAGGTCATCGGGAAACATCAAGTACCATGCTGCAATCAACAAAAAGAAAGCACGACACCGAAACATGCATGGGGATTGGACGTCCAGGCGACGGCAAGTTCCCAATGGCAAACAGAGAAGGATCCCCCGACTTTGGATTCGCCGTGCTGTGGCTGATTCTCCGAATTCAGTTTGTGTCGGAGATGCAACCCCAGCGATGCGAAACAGTGGGGCGGAAATGTTCGCCTCGGAAAAGTAGGGCGAGTGTTTCCGCAAAGTTCGGATGGCGGAAACAGCGACGGAAAGGTGTGACGGACATCGGCATCACAGGAGCTTGAAAGCCAGGGCGAACATTTCCGCCTTGCTTGCGAAATCGCCCAAAGCACGGCAGATCCGAAGTCGGGGTACTTGTACCTGGCGCCACGCTTGACGCAAGGCGGCCCCTGGAGGCCCCCTCAGGCTCCAAGAAGCCCCGGCAGGACCCCAAGAGCACCTTGAAAGAGCTTCCGTAGCCATTTGGGCTCGAGCATTTTGTTCAATAGTTGTGGTGGGTCAGGCGGTCTGTCTTCGACTAGCGGCTCGGTGTGTCAGGTGATGTCTCTGCGGAGGGCCATCGCTCGAGCCAGCGAAGTGGCTGCGCCGCTCAGGAAAACATCCAAGAAGGATCAGACCCGTCTCGGTGTGTACCCAGTACCGCCAGAGGCAAACATCTGGTGGATGAACCGCTACCAGGTACCGGGCGGGGAGATCAAGCAGAGCTTTTCTCCCTACCAGCAGAAGATCATGTGGCAGTGGTTGTGGAACGCTCCCAGCCGGTGGTACTGGCGCCTCTCGAAGTGGGCGTGGCCCGTCGGGGTGCCGTCCCTGACGATGTACATCTTCATCTACAAGTCCTGCGAGGCCGACGTGGAAGCGGACATCCGGGCCAAGGCTTGGTGGTGAGGCGGTTTTGCCCGGGCCCGCGTGCTGCCGCGTGGACTGGGCGCGAACGGATGGGGGCGAACAAATGAGGGGGAAGGCAGGTGCCCTTTTCGGGCTCCTTTAGGGCCCCCTTGAGGAGCCCTAAGGGGCCCCTCTTCTGCAGCCCTCGCTGCCCCCCCCCCCCCCCCATGTATCGCCCACCACTAATCCGCGCCCAAGTTGATACTTGGGAGTCACGGAGGGTGTGTGTGTGTGTGTGTGTGTGTGTGTGTGTGTGTGTGTGTGTGTGTGTGTGTGTGTGTGTGTGTGTGTGTGTGTTCGGCGCACACGGGGGGGTGGGGGGGGCAAGTGCCGATGCCAAAGGCCACGTTGTGTTCGATGAGATTTGGCGGCGAGGAGCAGAGGGCAGAGGTCGCCCCCAGCCCTCACCCGAGGCTCCTCCGAACCGGGACTTCCCCATCCGTGTCTCGTCCTGTTCTCCGCGGTTGGCCAGGGGCGCCCACCGCACCAGGGGTTGCCGATCACAGCCAGTCCACGAAGAGGGGGGGGGATCGGCGGCGAGCGAGGGGGGGAAGTTAGAAGGAGCAGGCCTCCTCAGGCGGGTTTTCTCAGATAGGTCCTCGCGCCCTCTGACAAGGCTTCTGTACCTACGGGGAGGGCAGAGAGCACCTGTAAGAAAAGGAAGGGGGCTTCCGAGCCTTCTAAGCAGGCCCGATCTTTCTCGCGTCCACCTTGCGTTCGCCGCCCATGGGAGGAGGAGGAGGAGGAGGAGGAGGAGGAGGAGGAGGAGGAGGAGGAGGAGGAGGAGGAGGAGGAGGAGGAGGAGGCGGCGGAGGAGGAGGAGGAGGAGAGGAGGAGGAGGCGGAGGAGGCGGAGGAGGAGGAGGAGGAGGAGGAGGAGGAGGAGGAGGAGGGGGAGGAGGAGAGATGCTCTCGAGCCGCCTGCGACCGAGGGCCCGTGGGGCTCGGAACTCTGCGCTCAGGGCTCGTCTGCGCGGGGCGCCGCGGCGAACCACTTCTCCTCCCCCTCCCCCTCCTCCTCCTCCCTTCTCCCCCTCCTCCTCCCCCCCTCCCTCCCTCCCCCTCCCCCCTCCTCCTCCTCCCTCCTCCTCCCTCCTCCTCCCTCCTCCTCCTCCTTCCCTCTCCTCCCTCCTCTCCTCCTCCTCCTCCTACGCCTCCTCCTCCTCCTCCTCCTTCTCGGGGGCCTTCGAAGGCCCATGTTTTGGCGACGGCTCGTGCAGTTCTCTTGTGGCCACCGACCCCAGGCTGCGCAGGGCTGGATGGGGGGTGGCCCAGGTGAATTCAAGCGGGTTAGATGTCCTGGCCTCGCTGTGCGGCCCCCTCCCAGCTTTAAACCAGAGCTCTGAGGTTGCCGAATTGTTCGCTTTCAAGATGTATCTAGATAATACTGGCTTCGGCCCATACGAGTACCTCTCTGATTGCGATTGGGTGGTTTCGAGCTTCCGCAAGGGTCGCTGCGAGACCACAGGTGCCATGCACGCCTGTGCTGATTTGTGGGAGGGGGTTTGTGACCGTGTGTGCGACCTGGGGGGTGAAATCGTGGTGACAAAGGTCAAGGGTCACGCGCGAGGGCGCGACGACGACCTTGACGAGGGAGCGAGATGGCGGCGGCTCGGCAACAAGGCTGCCGACGAGGCGGCACGGGCTGGCGCCGCCCTCCACCCCTCGGACCAGGATGCTGAGGATCGTGTGATCCGCTCCCACCGTTTGGTCCATTATGTAGGGAAGTACCTGGCCAGGACCATCCGTGGAGCGGGGCCAGGTCTTGCGTCCGCCTCCCGCCGCGAGGTGGGGCTTAGGAGGGGTGGCCGAATCGTTCCTCGGCTCTCGGATGATGCTGCGCCTCCCGAGGGCTCTCATGACCCTGTCTGGTTTCCTAGGGGTGGCTACAGGTGCATCAAGTGCCTGCGTTCGGGAGGAACGGTCCAGATTTTAAAAGCCACTCCGTGCAAGCCTGGTGAGGGCCACCGCATCTGGACGGTGGGCCCCTTTGTGTTCTGTAGTGTGTGCGGTGCCTACAGCGAACACAACACCCAGAAGGTCGGTCAAGGTTGCCGTGGAAGCTGCCCGCGTGGGTTTGTTGCGTGGGACCGCCTGCGTAAGTTGTGGCGTGGCCGCCACCCCCGCAGTGGGATCGAGCTTCGGGTCTCGGGAGTCGGACCCCGCCCCACCCCCTTCGGCTCATTCGCCCTCGACCACAAATTTAAGGGCCTGGAGGTCCTCCCTGGTTCCGAGGATGAGAATGTGGCTTGAGGCGTGGTCGGTCCTGGGTCCGCTCCCGTTTTTAGAGTTGTTTTCCTGACGGTGGCACTCGTCTCCCCTCTTCCTCCGCCTTTCCCCTCCTGGGAGGTGCCCGTCAGCCACCCGATCGCGCCCTAAGCGCGAGGCCGCTGGTTGCTAGTCTCGACTGCACCCCTCGGCCCCACCAGCACAAAACCCCTCCTCCTCTCCCTCCTCCTCCTCCCCCCCCCCTCCTCCCCCTTCTCCGCCTCCTCCTCCTCCTCCTCCTCCTCCTCCTCCTCCTCCTCCTCCTCCTTCTCCTCCTCCTCCTCCTCCTCCTCCTCCTCCTCCTCCTCCTCCTCCTCCTCCTCCCACTGGCAGCGCAGCGCCGCCAGGCACGCAGCGACGGCCTTCTTCGACCACGGGGCCTCGCACGGCCCAGACCCCCGACGTCATCCTTTTTGCACGACGCGACCCCCAGAGGTCCAGACCCCTTCCCCGGGACCAGTCTCGCGTCCGGAGCTCGGGGCTCAAGTGACAGAGGTCAATGCAAACGGGGGTCAGCCAAGGTGCCAGATTTTGCAGGATCCTGCAGGGGCAGGGGCGCACTGACCCGGGTCTGGGTGTAGGATCCTGCAGGATCTTGCAGGATCCTTCGCATTGACCCGGGTTTGGGTGCAGGATGTTGCAGGACGTTGCTGGATTTTGCAAGGCCTGACTGACCCGGGTCTGGATTGACCCGCGTGAGCAGATCCCCGATGAGTCGTTTATTAACGGTCCCGAGGCCCAGCAAGGGCCCCAGGTGGCCGAAAATCATGCAAAACCGCCAGTCGTGATCTTGTCACAACGAGAGAGTGTCTGGGCTCGGCCAGGGGAAGGGCCCCCAGAGGCAGTAACATTCACGCCAAACCGCCCGCCGTGATTTTGTCACAACGCGAGGCGGTCTGGGTTCGACCGTATTTCGGCGGCGAGCGAGGGGGGGAAATGAGAAGATGAAGGCTTTCTCAGAAGGCGGCGGGACTTCTCAGAAGCCCTCGCGCCCTCTGAGAAGTTCTCTGTGTCTTCGAGGAAGGCTGAGACAACTTCTCAGATGTCCGGGGGACACTTCCGAACCTTCTGAGAAGGCCCGCCCCTTCTCGCTTTCCCCCCTGGCTCGCCGCCGAGTATCCGGGGATCAAAAATAGCCATTCACATAAACTTCTGGCGCTCCGCGCGGATTCCAAGAGGTCGGCCCCCCTTCTGCTGGATTCTCGGCGGTGGTGGTGCGTGGTTCGCATCCAGAAGCAGGAACGGTTCCCAGGAAAGCTGTCTGGAGGGAGGGGCGTATGTACGCATGTTGCGAAGCAGGGACGCCAACGATGGTTAAGCCAGAGACTTCGGGCGGCCTCTTGGAGCTGCATTCGGACCATTCTGAAATCCTTTGGGGCTCTCTTGGAGCCCTCTCGGGGCTCTCGTGGGACTCTTTTGGCGACCTGTCGGGGGCGATCTCTTGGGGCCATCTTCGAGGCCCTGTGTTAAAGGGGGAGCCAGGGAACAGGGCCACCTCCCTAAGAGGTTCAATGATGGGCCTTCTTGGGACGCTCAAGGACTCTCTTGGGCGCTCTTGGGGCCGTCCTGGGGCCACTCTTGGGGTTCTCTTGGGCCAGCTGGGACCCGTCTTGAGTCAGGAGGGGAAAAACACACAGACACAATTAATCGTCGATTTCCCCGAAATTATATGAAAATATGGGACAAAAAGCCCAGAACATATAGCAAATATGGGGAATCCTGCTATTTGTGTGTATTTATGTGTGTGTCCTCGGGCTCCTTTGTTGAGGCCCGAGGAGCCTATCGGAAGCTAAATGGCGAGAAGGCAAACAGCATTGAAACATCTCAGATGTTT
The DNA here is from genome assembly GCA_963575745.1 of Prorocentrum cordatum. Lineage (NCBI taxonomy): Eukaryota > Dinophyceae > Prorocentrales > Prorocentraceae > Prorocentrum > Prorocentrum cordatum. Next base: position 320,365 of record CAUYUJ010014677.1, read on the forward strand.
GGGTGATGTTTTGCCTGTAGCGGGGTTCCTCTTGGGGCTCCGGGGTGCTTCGAGTCATCTTGGGGCCGTTTTATTCTATCTTGGAGGTACGTCGGAGTCCCACCAGCCCTCCTGGGCGTCGGTGGTTTAGGGAGTTTTCTCTTCCACCCCTCCTTCCCATTCGGGGAGGGGTTTACCCCTACCCCCTCCCCATGGACCTGGACAGGTGGTTTCGCGAGTCGTCGGAGCGTCCAAAACGGCCTCGGCGAGGAAGCCAAAATCATTGGTTTTACTAGGTTTGTGGCCCCATTTTGGCCTCCTGGGTGGGGACCCTAATTAAAGCTCCCCTCTTGTTCGATCGATCTCCTCCAAGATGGCCCCAAGAAGCGCCCAGGAGGCCTCAAGAGGTCCCAAGATGGCCCCAAGATGGCCCCAAGAGGCCCCCAGAAGGCCACCAATAGACCCCCAAGAGGCCCCAAGAGACCCCCAAGAGGCACCCAAGATGCTCCAAGAGGCTTCGGCGAGAATGCCAAATCATTGATGTTCCGAAGGTTTTAGCCACATGTTGGCCTCTTGGGGGGCGCACTGATTAAGATGACTCCAAGAGCGCGTGGGAGAGCCCAACATGACCTCCAAGATGGCTCAAGATATCCCAAGATGTCTCATAATGGCTTTCTCTGTGTGCTGCCCACTTCCCTGATCGAGGCAATTCCTCTGGGCATCGTTTCTGGATGGGCTGGTGGGGATTCTTTTCAGGTCGCGGCCGCAAGCGAAGAGGCAGGCGGCGGGCAGGGAGTCCGGGCAAACGCGCAAGCCTAACTAGCTACAACAGGCACAGGCCAGCCGGCCCACTCACAAAGCAGCCGCGAAGCTGAAGGGGAGCTGACGGCGGGGGGCATCCTGAGAGCTCGAGCACGTGCACAGGACAAGGCGTCATGGAATTCGGTGCCTGCCATGGCACGACCCACACAGTATGAGACGTGAACCAGGATAACCAAGTCCGTCGTTCTGAGTGGGGGCAAGCGCGAGGCCTGTGGAGTGAGTCGCCGGTGGGGCGCCAGGCTCCAAACGCCATTGACGACGTGAGCTAGCCAGGGGGGCTGAGCTGTCGCGAACCGCGATGCAACGCAACTGGTGAAAGCTGACGGTGAGCCTGGGGTGCTGCAGCTGCTGCGGAAGGCTGAACCACTCCGTGGCGATATCAACACCCGCCAGACCACCCAACAGTGCAAGGGGGAACCAAGCGACTGTGAGCCAAATGGTGGGGATTCGCGAAGCGTCAACAATTTGCCTTGCGCCTTCGTCAGCGATGTTGCTCTATCTTGGAGGCCATATTGGACCCTGGGCGGCCTTCTTGGACCTGCTATCTCTCGCAATTGCAATTTGATGGTATGGAAAGCCAGGCTAATCTTGATCTTGCGGCCGGGGGACTTCACGATTCCCAATCGACGACGACAGCGGCGGACAAGGCGGCGACGACCCAAGCGGCGACGACCAAAACGACGACGACTTCCACCACGACGGCGGCGGCATTCACGAAAACGACGGCGGCGACGACGGTGACGGAGACGATGACAGCGACGGCTGCCAGCAACTATTACATCCACATCCACGGCGTCTTGGATGTTTGGGGGAGGGATGCCGAAAATACGAGACGCAGCGGGTGTGGATCACAACCAGGTCTCGCTAGAGGCTAGACTTTGTCGTCCACATCCACTGCGCCGCGGGTTTCCAGCGAGGAGGAGTCCGAAAACTCGAGCCGCAGTGGGCATGGATACGAACACGGTCCATAACACGGGCGGCGGCGACGGCGTTCACGGCGTCGACCTTCCTGACGGCGGCGGCGGCGACGGCCACGGCCACGGCCGCTGACGACGACGGCGGCGACGGCGGCGCCGAAGACAACGACGGCGCGCTGGCGGCCGCGACGGCGACGCCGCCCACAGGCGCAGGCCCCGCACGCGGCCGCCGGCGCGCCGCAGCCGCCGCCGCAGCTGGCATCGCCGACGCACGCGGCGCCGGGGCACGGGCCCCTGGCCCACGCCTCGCCGACGCACGGCCAGGCACGCGGGGCGGCTCCTCGGGCCCCGAGATCGCCGACGACGCTCGCGTAGGGGATCGACTGCGGAATTGAGTTGCGGCAGGTTCTCCTTCTCCTCCCTCCCTCCCTCCCTTCCTTCCCTCCCTCCCTCCCTCTCCTTCTCCTCCCTCCCTCCCTCCCTCCCCCAACATGAACCTCGAGTAGGCGTTCGCGGGCATGGCGCGGGGGCTTCCCGGCCACTTGCAGATGTGGTGCTCGCGCTGTCAACGCTCTGCTCTCCCAGGGTTTTGCAGCGTCGTCAGCACCTTGCTTCTGCATGTTCGAGCTCCGTAGCTGCCCGCACACCCTCCTGTGCTCAGCTGCGTTCTTGCTCTTATGGGCTGTGCGCAGGCCTGACGAAAGCTCGAGAGGTCCCTTCCAGTTCGTGAAAAAGAAAAGTCGCTATGAGCATAACTTCTGGCGCTCCGCCGCGCGGATGCCATGGATCCGCGCTGGGCCCCCCCCCCCCCCCCTGCGGCGCCTCTGGCGCCACCCCTGGCGCGCCGCCCATGTCGCGCTCCGCGCGCCAGCGAGGGGGCTCCAGCGCAGATCCAAGAAATCCGCGCGGAGCGCCGAAATGTTATGTTTACGGCGATACTATTTTTCTGAGTCGGGGATCGACTGCGGAATTAGAGACGCTTCGCGTATCCCCACCAGCCCATCCAGAAACGATGCCCAGGCGAGTTGCCGTTCCGAGTCTCCCCGGATGTCTCTTGGAAGCTTTTTGGAGGCCTCTTGGAGCGTTTGGGGGGCCTCTTGGCGGTCCCGCAGGCCTTTTGGAGCGTCTTGGGGGCCTCTTGGCGGTCTCAATTACGGAATTGATTTGCGGTAGGTTCGCGTCGTGTCGACCGGGGCGACCCCGCTGCTGGCGTTGAACGCCGCAGGCGGCCCACAATCGGTCGACGTTGAAGGATCTGACATTTTTGGAAACGGCCGATCGTTCAAGGTTGAACGATCCCCGGGGTGTCGGAAGCCAACGCCGGGGTCGACACGACGCGAACTTGCCGTACGGGATTGGTTTACCAGACGGAGCACGCCAAAGAGAGTGTGAAAAAGGGCGAATGTGGGGTCTGAGTTCTGCAGGATGCAGTGGGGTAGCGTTAAGTCAGGCATGTCCTCCTATAAGAAGAATGTTCAAGAATAGTGAAAGATGATCTGGTGACGATTGTTCGCGGTCTTCCTACTATTTTTTCATGTTTGACTGTGTTTTATTTCCCTTCCAAAAGACGCCTGTGGGAGGACATGCCCGACCTAAGAGTCGCGCCACGGTGCCTCTCCACCCTCCCCGCAGTGGGATAGGCTGGCCCGATGCGGTGGCTCAGATCCTCTGCCCCCCGAGCAGGGGATCGACGACAGCATGGATCTTCCCAAAATTGCTTGCGACGCCGGATCTGCGAAAGATGCGCAGAATTAAGTCGGGCTTGTCCCCCTACAGGAGGAATATTCAAAAATAGTGAAAAATTAGCCTGGTGAAGGACCCAACCATATGCAGCTGTGAGTACCGCAATAGTGAACATCTTCTCCGGCGCGGCGCCGCCATGCCAACGCAGCCATTGGGAGCTTCGGTGGAGCTCCCTATGGGGCCACGAAGCGTGTAAGTGGTGTGCCGAAATGGGTGCGGCGCCGCCATGCGAACGCAGCCACTGGGGCCTTCGGTGGAGCTCCCTATGGGGCCACGAAACGTGTGAGGGGTGTGCCGAAATGGGTGCGGCGCCGCCATGCGAACGCAGCCACTGGGGCCTTCGGTGGAGCTCCCTATGGGGCCACGAAACGTGTGAGGGGTGTGCCAAATTGGGTGCGGCGCCGCCATGCCAACGCAGCCACTGGGGCCTTCGGTGGAGCTCCCTATGGGGCCACGAAACGTGTGAGGGGTGTGCCAAATGGGTGCGGCGCCGCCATGCGAACGCAGCCACTGGGGCCTTCGATGGAGCTCCCTATGGGGCCACGAAGCGTGTGAGGGGTGTGCCAAAATGGGTTGCGGCGCCGCCATGCGAACGCAGCCACTGGGGCCTTCGGTGGAGCTCCCTATGGGGCCACGAAACGTGTGAGGGGTGTGCCACACTGGGTGCGGCGCCGCCATGCGAACGCAGCCATGGGGCCTTCGGTGCTCTCCTATGGGGCCACGAAACGTGTGAGGGGTGTGCCAAATGGGGCGCGGCGCCTCCATGCGAACGCAGCCACTGGGGCCTTCGTTGGAGCTCCCTATGAAACGTGTGAGGGGTGTGTGTGGGGGGTGGAACCGCATGCGGTGGGGCCTTCGGTGGAGCTCCCTATGGGGCCACGAAACGTGTGAGGGGTGTGCCAGAATGGGGGGTGGAACCGCATGCGGGCGCAGCCACTGGGGCCTTCGGTGGAGCTCCCTATGGGGCCACGAAACGTGTGAGGGGTGTGCCAGAATGGGGGTGGAACCGCATGCGAGCGCAGCCACTGGGGCCTTCGGTGGAGCTCCCTATGGGCCACGAAACGTGTGAGGGGTGTGCCGAAATGGGGGGTGGAACCGCATGCGAGCGCAGCCACTGGGCCTTCGGTGGAGCTCCCTATGGGGCATGTGAGGGGTGTGCCGAATGGGGGGTGGAACCGCATGGAGCGGGGCCACGCCCTCTTTCGGTGGAGCTCCCTATGGGGCCACGAAACGTGTGAGGGGTGTGCCAGAATGGGGGGTGGAACCGCATGCGGGCGCAGCCACTGGGGCCTTCGGTGGAGCTCCCTATGGGGCCACGAAACGTGTGAGGGGTGTGCCAGAATGGGGGGTGGAACCGCATGCGGGCGCAGCCACTGGGGCCTTCGGTGGAGCTCCCTATGGGGCCACGAAACGTGTGAGGGGTGTGCCAGAATGGGGGGTGGAACCGCATGCGGGCGCAGCCACTGGGGCCTTCGGTGGAGCTCCCTATGGGGCCACGAAACGTGTGAGGGGTGTGCCAGAATGGGGGGTGGAACCGCATGCGGGCGCAGCCACTGGGGCCTTCGGTGGAGCTCCCTATGGGGCCACGAAACGTGTGAGGGGTGTGCCAGAATGGGGGGTGGAACCGCATGCGGGCGCAGCCACTGGGGCCTTCGGTGGAGCTCCCTATGGGGCCACGAAACGTGTGAGGGGTGTGCCAGAATGGGGGGTGGAACCGCATGCGGGCGCAGCCACTGGGGCCTTCGGTGGAGCTCCCTATGGGGCCACGAAACGTGTGAGGGGTGTGCCAGAATGGGGGGTGGAACCGCATGCGGGCGCAGCCACTGGGGCCTTCGGTGGAGCTCCCTATGGGGCCACGAAACGTGTGAGGGGTGTGCCAGGGGGTGGAACGCATGCGAACGCAGCCACTGGGGGGTGGAGCTCCCTACCACGAAGCGTGTGAGGGGTGTGCCGAAATGGGGGGTGGAACGCATGCCGCAGCCACTGGGGCCTTCGGTGGAGCTCCCTATGGGGCCACGAAACGTGTGAGGGGTGTGCCAGAATGGGGGTGGAACCGCATGCGAACGCAGCCACTGGGGCCTTCGGTGGAGCTCCCTATGGGGCCACGAAACGTGTGAGGGGTGTGCCAGAATGGGTGTGGGAGGGGGAGGAGGGGGGAGGAGGGAGGGAGGAAGGAGGCGGGAACGCGGGGCACCGTCTCTTCAAAACGAGGACCCAACACCACAGGATGGTTGGGAAATAGTCTGGGGGCGATTTGTTTAGTATGTTTGAGTATTCTTCAAAATATGTTTCGAATATACGTTTCATTGTTCATCCAACATCTGCCTGTAGGAGGACACGCTCGACCTAAGCGAGGAATGCTCTGTAGATCCACAGTGCATTCTACGGCCGAATCTATGGAAGATGCGTGGAAGTCTCTGTAGATCCCGACGAATCGATTATTATGTAGTCGATCTCCTACTTGATACGAGACAGTGTTCTCAATCCGGGCGGTGTCCCTTCATTTCGGCCTCCTCGGCATCGCTCGGACGCTTGCCCTTTTTCCTCGGCGCGGACCATCGAGGAGCATCCTGGACCAGCGAGCCACAAAAGCACGCGCGAGAGCGACAGATGCACGGGGAGTGGACGTCCGAGCGATGGCGAGCCCCTGGGGCGTGGTCGGGTCCCGGGGCCGGCCAGGAGGAGAGCCCGGGGACGAGCGACTGCCCCCCTGCCCGGAGAGATCGGGGCGCGGGCGGCTCCCCCGCCGGAGGCCACACGGTCCGTCCGAGGAGGGCAGGGATGCGGTCGTTCGGTGGCAAGTCGCTGGAGCCTGGCATGCCCTCGGAATTCCGTCTTTCGCGCCGATGAGCGTCGATTAGCGTCGGGGAGTCGACGAGATCGCGCCGATCTAGCGTCGACTTAGCGTCGATTGGCGTCGATTCGCAAGAGCCGACAAGATGGTATGGGAGGCTCCCCTGAGTTGCCAGCGAACGGTCGGTCCGAGGCATGAGATCGGAGTCGGTTCGGGGAGGGTACCCTAGGGTTCTTCGTGCTTGCTGGATGCTCTTGTGCACCCTGGGGAGGGTACCCTCGAATGTTCTGCAGTTGGGCCGGCGGAGGGTCTCATGTTCTTCAAGGATGTTACTCTGTCCTAGGTCCGGCCGTATCCCAAATTTCGTAGCTGTTTCAGACCAGGTCGCAACCCTCCCAGCAGAGCAGTTGTAGACCCCCCCCAGGCTGAGCCACGAGGGGGCCGCCTTTTGCCCAGACCCGAATTGCGTAATAAAAGGGAGGGGGTCGCACCCCCCCCAGACAAGCGGTCTTACACCACCCCAGGCCGCCAGCCACGAGAGGGCAGCCGATTGCCCAGACTCCCCTAAGAACCCTCCCAGACAGCTCCAATCATTCTTTCACTGCCCATTTCGACCGCACCGGGATGTCGACTCTGTGCCGACGCGACGCACATGTCGATCCGATCCGATCTGCCGATGCGATGCTGGTGGGCCCTGCGGCCCCCCACCCCCAAGACAAGTGTTTCGCCCCGAGCTGCTTCTTGGTGCTTCTGCGGTCCGAAAACGGTCCTCACTGGCCGACATCGACGGCGACGCTCCCGGTTCTCCGACGTCGTGGCTCCCATAGGACGGGGCCCCCAGAAGTCCCAGGCCCCTTCGCGGGGGCTGGTCGTTTTCTCGTCCTGGATCGTCCTGCGACGTTCCCGGGATGCAGAAGCGGCATCCGGTCTCCACACGCCGACCATGGCGACACCAATACCGTTTTGTTCTTCTGCCAGCCGGTGATGTTCGGCCCTCGTCTTGAATCCGCAGCGCCGCACTCCACTCCTTCCCGCTGCATCCCTCTCTCTCGCTGTTGCTCTCTCTCTTGCCTCTGCTCTCCGCATGTGCTCTCCGCGCCACTTTCGGCGCACGCCTCACGCGCTTCGTGGCCCCAGAGAGATGTCCACCGAAGGTCCCAGTGGGAAAGTTCGCACGGCGCCGCCACACCCATTTTGCACACATCGCCTGCGCTGCAGATGCAGGTCCACCGAAAGTCCCAGTGGGAAAGTTCGCACGGCGGCAGTGCATTCAGATGTGCGCACCGCGCGCAATCAGTGGCCCATAGGAAGGTCCACCGAAGGCCCGAGTGGGGAAGGTCAGTTCGCACGGCGACACCTTCAGGCACACCCTTCGCACACCTCGTGGCGACATAGTTATGTCAACCGAAGGCCTCAGTGGGAAAGTCCGCACGGCGCCACCGCGCTCATTTTGGTACGTGCACTTGAACGCTTCGTGGCCCCATGGGGAGGTACCCTCCTTCGTCCCGCCTTCCTTGCGGCACTCAGGCATGCATATTGGTTCGGTCTTTCGCCAGGACAGTTCCCAAAACGTTCGAGGTCTGGGACGACGACGGCGGCGGCGGACGACGACTTGATGTCTCCGGAGGTCTCTGGAAGCCTGGGGCCGCAAAAGGCCAGAGCCCCTCGGAACTCCACTCCTCGACTCGGCGGCTCGCCGAGGGTGGAAGTGAGAGGGGGCAGGCCTTCTGCTCAGGATGTGGCGGGGCTTCTCAGAAGCCCCCAGGCCTTCTGAGAAGCACTCGGTGGCTTCGGAGAAGGCTTCCTAGATGACAGGCGATGTCCTGATTTTTCCCATGCGGGGTACCCGGAAGTCCCGAACAATTCCTGGGGACCAGCTTTTCACCCCGAATCGTTCTTTGACGGTCTTGGGGCCCAGCAAGGGCTCCCAGAGGCCCCAATGTACCAAAAACCTCCCGTCCTGATTTTGCTCAGGACGCGAGCACGTGTTTGGGGGCACGAAGTTTCTCAGAAGGCCAGAGGCCTTCTGAGCCTGCTGAGAGTGCCCGACCCCTCTGGCCTTCCCTCATCGAGGATAAAAGGAAGCCCTGACCCTAATATCAGAGTGAAGACGTGGACTCTTTCATGTCCCCGTCTTTGCATTAGGGATAATCGTTCTGGGCGGCCTGGTTTGATGCATCTCCATCAGAAGGCCCCCAATCCCTGATGTTTTTGTCCTCCTAACTTAGGTCCCCTTCATGATTTTTCATGACGCGACCCCCACAGGTCCAGATCCATTCCCTGGGACCGGTTTTTCATCCCGAGTCGTTTTTTGACGGCCTTGGGGCCCGGCAAGGGCCCCCAGATGCCAAAAGTAGCGAAAAATTGTCCGTCGTGATTTTTTCGGGACTCAAGGGATTTGGGGAAAGGGGCCTTTAATCGCTTCGCTCATTCCGCCAGCCCTGGAGCGCTCTTTGGGGCCTCTTGGGGGCCTCTTGTGGCTGCTTGGCGGCGTCTTGGGGGCTCATGGGGCCTCTTGGGGGGCTCTTGGGGGCCTCTTGGGGCGGGATGGGGAGGTAGTCGACAGCGGCTCCCCCCCCCCTCGGAGGCCACGGCCCTCGTGAGGGGTGTCGGAAAATGGCCCTCCCCTGGGGCCTCCTGGGGGGATGGCCCAGGACTCGAGGGATTCTGGGAGAGGGGTCCTCTCATTTGCCTGATCGTCCCCCTTCGGGTGCGTCGCCGATCGACCCTCGCGGGCCCCCTCGAGGCCGCGTGGCGGCGGCGACCCGCCCCAGAGCGATGCTGTCCTCGTCGTACTTAAAAGGACCACGTTCCAACAATAACTCTGAGCGCCCAGATCTGGTATTGGGTCGGGCCTGCCGCTCTACAGGAGGGATGTTTTTCACAGTCAGAAAATAGTCTGGGGACGACGTTCGACTGAATTTTGCTATTTTTGAATGCTCTTGGGTGTATGTTTTATTTGTCGTCCAAATTCAGCCTGTAAGGGGACAAGCCCGACCTAAATCGAGTATCGAAACAGTGTCTGCCCGACACGCTGGCGACGTGTCAAATGAGTATCGCCCCCCTCAGGACCCCGCACGTGACCCCCCCAGGTTCGATACTTTCCTAGTGGTCGAAACTCTTTCTGGTGATCGGACTTCTTGGATTTGTGCGGGAGCGCGCCAGGGGCGGCGCCGGAGGCGCCGCCAGGGCACTCCAGCGCAGATCCAAGAAGTCCGCGCGGAGCGCCAAAAGTTCACGCTTATGCCGATTGTTCTCCCTCGAAACTTCGGTCCCCTCCCAGAAGGTCAGGGGCCCTTCGATTGCTGAAGCGGATGCCCATGCCAAGAGACACCCCACTTGCCTTCAGGGTGCCCTGGGTTTCTTTGGCTTCGACAGTTTTGCGAGGCAGAGCGTGACTCAGGAGGGGAAACAACACACAGACACAATTCATCGCCGACTCCCAGGAAAATATAGGAAATATGGAAAGTGGGGGGAAGACAAGAACCCAGACAATATTGAAAATGTGGGGAATCCTGTTATTAGTGTGTGTATTTATTTGTGTGTCCCAGGGCCCCTTCAGTGACGCCCCCGCACCAACGACCAGCGGACGCCCTGGGGTCTCAGTGCTGGGCTTCTCGTGGAAGGCTGCTTGTGGACTGGCCTCCGGCCGACCCTCGCAGGCCCCCTCGAGGCCGCGTGGCGTCAAGTCGGGCTTGTCCCTCTGCAGGAGGAATGCCCAAAAATAGCCCCAACAAAAATAGTCCATGGGGAATCAGAAATAGTCCAACAAATAGTCGATCAACAATAGAAAATCCTCTACCGGGGACCATGTTTTGAGCAGTTCTAAAACAGGTTTTGATATTCCCGAACTTCTTCTTCTTCTTCGTCCAGAATCGGCCCGTAGGGGGACATGCCCGACCTCAGCGTGGCGGCGGCGGCCCGCCCCCCCCCCCCCCCCTGGAGGCCTTCTGGCCCCCCGGCCGCTCGCCGCCCATAGGCGCCGCGTCCGCGCCCGGGTCGGCCAGCGCTCCGCCGGCCGTGCCGCCGCAGGCCGGGCGGCCGCCGCCCGTCAAGCGGTGGCGAAGCGGCCCTGGCGTGCCCACAGGCCTGCCAGACGATGCTCAAAGAACCGCTTGGTGGTTTCCACGAGATGTGCTTGGAGCATTTCTGGCTGGGACCGGGTTGCTTTAGCACACATCGGGTGTAGGCTTTAGAAGAGCCTTGTTTTTGTTATTGGAACCTGTTTTGGGTTCTAAGAGCTCTTCGTGGTCGGCCTATAGGGATGCCGGGACGGTCGGTCCCTGCTCAATTCGCAGGGGAGGAAGTAGGTACCCAGATCCCCTCGCGTTGTGGAAAGATGTCGACGGGAGGTTTTTCGCTATCTGCGGCCTCTGGGGGCCCCAGGACCGTGAAAAAACAGCACAGGACGAAGAACCGGTGGTCGACGTTGTAAAAAAGCACGATGTCGGGGGTCTGGGTACCCATACCGCTGCCGGCGCCCGACCCTAAGATCCTTGCGTTGTCGCTCCATTTTGGGTCCCGGGACCCTCACAGATCGATCTGGCTCGAAAGATGACGCATAGAGATGGGGTCCGGGGCTGCAGTGGTAATTTTCGCAATGTTGCAATTGTTCTGCAATGTCGGATCTCAGGTCAGTGTTTCCCCTTTGGGGGCCCGTTCCTCACGGAGTGGCGAAGCGTCGTCCTGGCTTCCCTGTAGGCCCACCAAGGAATGTTCTAAGAACCTTTTGTGTGGTTTGCACGACATGTTCTTAGAATATGCTTCTCGACGAAATCGGTTTGTTTTTTACATATTGGCTTCACGCTCTAGGATAATATTGTTTCTGTCATTCGAACATTATTTGGTTCTAAGAGCTTTTCGTGGTAGGCCTACAGGATCCGATCCCTGCTCAAGTTCCTCAGGGGAGGAAAAGGTACCCATCTACCGCGAGTTGTCCCCGTGTTATCGCCTTGAAATCCTGGTCAGAGCGCACCCCGGGAGAAGTCCAGGGAGTAGCGGTATCGGTAGCTTTTGGTTCCCCAAGTTTTGGTCCGAACGGTGCGACTCGACAGCAACTCCGGCTGGCCCGATTCGATTCGATTCGACATTCGGGCGAGCCTGTGCGGCCGGATGGTTGCACGGCGCTGCTGTGCATCCTGGCGCCGCCGATTCGATTCGGTTCCGACTTTGTGCCGCTGTCAGGGAGGCCTCGGATCGAGATAGATCGGTCCAGAGCGTTCCTGAACGCTCTCAGAGCGTTCCGGAACGCTCTGAAGGGGCCGCGGCGCCCGATACATGTTCCCAGCTTACCGACCGTCAGAGATCTCCGATTTCTGCCGGTCCGATTCTGTCTCGATTTTGGCTTTGCCTTGTCGGGCCGATGCAGCCCGAGTCGATGCACGCTCCGAGCCGATCCGATTCTCCGAGTCGATGCCGACGGATCCTGCGGCCTCGCCGTCACCGTCCCTGGGCCTCCGACGTCTCGGGCAAGGGTCCGGGCATCGCTCGGTCTTGTGTCGGCGAGGACCCTCCAGGGGAGCAGCTCCAGTCATCTGGCAGAAGAGCAAGAACACGGAACCGAACAACACGCGGGGGCCGGACGTCGGAGCGATGGCAAGGAGTCGAGCGGAGGGCCACGGGGGGGGGGGCAGCAAACGTGGGAGGATCGAGGATTGCAGGAAGCAAGTGCCTGAAGGGTCATTGAATCGGGATCGAGGATCGAGGTTCGAGGATTGCCTGGAAGGGGCATTGAACGGCCCCGAAGCCGCCACCACGGGCACTCCAGACGCCTGGGACGGCGTGCCGTGATTCCTCCTCTGCCAGCGTTCTCTGCGTGCCTCTGTCGGGCGGGTGGTCCCGTGGGGGGGGACCGTTCATTAGGGGGGGAGGTCCCTCGATCTCGGCATCAGCGGGCTTCTTTTTGCGGCCCGGGGCGATCAAGAGTGGCCCGGGCACGACAAAGTGCCCCTAAGGGGTCGAGCTTGGCGGGGCTGGGACCGGGATGAATCGCCCCAGGACGTTGCAGAACGTTCTCGGAGCGTTCCAGAGCGCTCTGGAACGGCCGCGGCGCCTGTGCATCCTCCAGAATCGCCGGATCTCAGAGATCTCGGAGGTGGATAGACCTCCTACCCTGACACGTCGATTGAGGAATTTGCCGTTTGCGGTTCGCGAGAGGGCGTCGTGATTTCTGCGGGTCCAGGTCCGTCGGTTTCGGTCCCAGGCCGTATTCATTAAGGGGAGGTCTACTAAATGGAGGTTTGTCCACCGCCGAAGATCCCCGATTTGTGTTCTGATCCGGCAGAGTTCGTCTTATCGAGAGCTCTGGGGACCACGGATCCGGAACTCTGTCTACCGATGATTTTGGCACCGCTCGGACGTGTGCATTTGCTCTCGGCAAGGACTACCGAAGAGCATGTGGGATCATCTCTTCTGGAGAAAAAACCACACGAAAGCGAAACATGCACGAGGAATGGTCGTCCGAGCGATGGCGCGTTCATCGATCGATGCTTGGGGCTCCGCCAGGCGTCCTTCGGGCTGGCCACCGCGAGGCGCTCCGCGTACGGGCCGGCGCTGCAGGCAGCAGCCAGCGACAGCCTGCTTTCTCGCGCCCTCCTCGTGCCTCGGCGGCGAGCCCAGGGTGGAAGTGGGGAGGGTCGGGCCTTCTCAGATCGGTATCGCTTGACCACTCCCAATCCCCATCCCCATCCCCATCCCCTTCGAGACCCCCACCAAATTACCACCCCAGTTGGGGATACACCCCTCGAAACCCGAAGGCAACGACCTATATCCCCATCTAGGGGGGTAAATCGGCCAGTGGGGCCCAGGCCACGCCGCTGGGGATGGGGATCCATTAAACGATACTCATCAGAAGTCTCGGAAGGCCTCGGGCGTTCTGAGAAGTCTTCGATTCCCCGAAGAAGTAAAATACGTCTCAGAAGGCCGGAGGCTTCAGAGAAGCCCCGCCGCTTCCTGAGAAGGCCTCCTGTCACTTGCCCCCCTCGTTCGGACAACCATAGTGACAACTGTCTCCATTCATCGAACATCCTCGACCGATCTCATCACTCATATCAGTTGATCTGAGACGCCTACGGTGAATCACCGCCGCCCCCTGCCTTTCGGAATCGCCAGTGTGGCCGAGCGTTGTGGCAAGAGCCCTGCCAAGCTATCGGGCCATGTGTTCCCCCAGCCCTTGTAGAAACCCTTCGGGGGAAACGTGGGGGAAGATGGCGGGGAAGATCAGGAGGAGGAGGAGGAGGAGGAGGAGGAGGAGGAGGGGGCATCTTGGGAGCCTGTGGGGGCACTCTTGGGGCCTCGGAGCTTCCTGGGAGCCTTTTGGATGTATCTTTGGGGCCTCCTTAGGCCTCTTGCAGGCCATTGTGGCCATTGCAGGCCTTTGGCCGTCTTAGGGTATTCCTGGCCCGTCAGACGCCGTCTGGGGGGCCTCTGTGGGCCGATTTGGGGTTCTCTTGGGGCGCTCCAAGGCCATCTTGGAGGCTATCTTTGTCGTATTCGAGGCCTCTTGGGCCGTATTGGGGCCCTCTTGGGACAGTCTTCGGGACCTCTTGGGCCGTTCTGGGGCCATCTTGGAAGGCCTTGTGGGCGATCTTTGGGGGGCTCGTGGGCCGTCTCGGGCCGTCGGAAGATCGAAAAGACGCAAGTGCCCAGATCTTTCCAAAACCATTCCAGGAGGCCCTCTCTGTGGCCGTCTTGGAGACCTCTTGGGGGCCTCTTGGGCCGTCTTGGGCCATCTTCGAGCCATCTTGGGCCGTCTTGATGGCCGCCTGGCCCGTCGGACGCTGTCGGAAGCAGTCTTGAGGGCCTTTCTGGGCTGACTTGGGGCCCTCTTGGGGTGCCCTCGGGCCGTCTTGGAAGCCATCTTGGGCGTCTTGTCTTGGAGGCATCTTGGGCCGTCTTGGGACCCTTTTGGGGCCGTCCTCGAGGCCTCCTTGGTCTGGGGCCATCTTGGAAGCCTCTTGGGCGATCTTGGGGCGATCTTTGGGGGGCTCGTGGGCCGTCTCGGGCCGTCGGAAGGCTGCACAGAAGCAAACAACCTAGGATAGTCGGATAGTCACTGATTTGGGCCTCTTCGGGCCTTCCTCGAGGCCCTCTTGGGGGCCTCTGGTGTCGTCTTGTAGACCTCCTGGGGGCATCTTGGGCCGTCTTGGGCCATCTTCGAGCCATCTTGGGCCGTCTTGATGGCCTCCTGGCCTGTCGGACGCCGTCGGAAGCCGTCTTGAGGGCCTCTCTGGTCTGACTTGGGGCCCTCTTGGGGTGCTCTAGGGCCGTCTTGGAAGCCATCTTGGGCGTCTTGGAGGCCTCTTGGGCCGTCTTGGGGCCTTCTTGGGGCTGTCTTCGAGGCCTTTTGGGCCGTTCCGGGGCCATCTTGGAAGGCCTTGTGGCCGATCTTGGGGCGATCGTTGGGGGCTATTGGGCTGTCTGGGGCCGTCGGAAGGCCGAACAGACGCAAATGCTAAAACCTTTCAAACACCGACTGGAAATCAATGATTTGGGCCTCTTCGGGCCTTCCTGGAGGACCTCTTGGAGGCCTCTTGGGCCGTCTTGGAGATCTCTTGGGGGCCTCTTGGGCCGTCTTGGGTCATCTTCGAGCCATATTGGGCCGTCTTGGTGGCCTCCTGGCCCGTCTGACGCCGTCGGAAGCCGTCTTGAGGGCCTCTCTGGTCCGACATGGGGCCCTCTTGGGATGCTCTCGGGCCGTCTTGGAAGCCATCTTGGGCGTCTTGTCTTGGAGGCATCTTAGGCCGTCTTGGGGCCCTCTTGGGGCCGTCTTCGAAGCCTCTTGGTCCGGGGTCATCTTGAAGGCATCTTGGGTGATCTCTGGGTGATCTTTTGGGGCTCGTGGGCCGTCTCGGGCCGTCGGGAGGCCGATCAGAAGCAAATGCCAACATCCTTCAAACACCGAATAGAAATCACTGACTTGGGCCTCTTCGGGCCTTCTGGAGGACTCTTGGAGGCCTCTTTGGCCGTTTCGGAGGCCTCTTGGGGGCCTCTTGTGCCGTCTTGGGCTCTTCGAGGCTATCTTAGGCCGTCTTGGACGCAGCCTGGGCCGTCTTGGAGGCATTTTGGGATCATCGCAACCGTCTTGGAGGCCATCTTGGAGGCATCTTGGAGGCCGTCTTTTGCCGCGGTCTTGAAACCCATCTTGAGCCGTCTTGAGAGTTTTTGTCTGGGAATTGTGCGCATTTCGGGTGGCCGCCGGGACGGGCCGAAACCCCAGGGCGAGTTCTGCTAGAAAAAGAACCAACACCAAACCGTCTAGGGTTTAGCATGCCTGGCACCCTTGTGGCAATCCGAAAGGGGGCAGCGGATCTAAATAGCCTTCGGCCAATCCCACCACCGTGCCCCTGGCTGTGGGTATGAGGCCTATTTGGTGTTCGTTCGGATCTCGTGGGGGGCTTCTCGGGGGCCTCGTGGAGACAGTTTGGACGCCTCTTGGGGGCCGTTTGGGGGCCTCTTGAGGCATCTTTTGGCCCTCCTTGGGGCCTCCTGGGCGCCTCTTGCTCAGATTTTCGGTTTGTGCTCCCTGTCTTGGGCCCCCTTTTGGGGCCGTCTTGGGCCACGGGACCGCTGCCCGGTTGCTTGGCCCGCGATGCCGCGGACGCGGGTATGTTTTTTGCCTACGGGTTCTTGTCCTCCGTCGTCGTTCTCCTCGTCATCGTCTTTATCCTCGTCATCGTCTTTATCCTCGTCATCGTCTTTATTCTCGTCATCGTCGTCCTCCTCGTCATCGTCGGGTCCTCCTCCGTCCTCGTCCTCCGTCGTCGTCCTCCTCGTCGCAGTTCGAGGATCAGGGTGTATGGCCAGGTACTGTCATTGCAAAGGCCTCATGGCCTGTACCGCCGACCCTGAGGGTGGGACCTCCCCAGTGATTCCCGTTGGCGCGCCCCCCCCTGGGGACCCACTCGGACCCCCGGGGGGGCGGTACAGCGGAGAGACCCATGCCAAGAAACACCCTGCTTGCCTCCAGGGTGCCCTGGGTTTCTTGGGCTTCGATTGCTTTGCTATGGAAAGTGTGACGCTCCCGCACAAAAGATCGATTGACGTCCTGGGGTCTCAGGGTTGGGTCTATTGTGGAAGGTTTCTTGTGTGACCCGTCTCTCGTCCCAGCTCGTTCTCCGATGGCTTCGAGAAAAACGCCCCCCAGAGGTCAACAGAGAAGGGCTGCACGCCCGTCGTGAGGCTGGGGCGCGAGCGGAAGGTTTCTTGTGGTCGGGCCCCTTCTGCATTCTAACCCGGGACCACCCTCCACCACAGACGGGAGCTCCCGCAGGACTCCCCTCCAGGACCCTCCCCCCGCACGGGCCCCACGCTTGTGTTTCCTGTCCACAAGGGGGACCGGGGAGGGGAGGGAGGGCCGCCAGGCCCCCGGGGGGGGGCGGTAATGTAGTCGTCGTCGTTGTCGTCGTCGTCGTCGTCGTCGTCATCGTCGTCGTGTACGTCGTACTCGTCGTCGTCGTCGCAGTCGTAGTCGTAGTCGTAGTCGTATTAGTCGTCCGTTAGCCGTCTTCCGTCGTCCTCGTCTGTCGTCGTCCGACCTCCAGGGACACTCGTAGGCCTCGTTCT
Organism: Prorocentrum cordatum; assembly: GCA_963575745.1. Lineage (NCBI taxonomy): Eukaryota > Dinophyceae > Prorocentrales > Prorocentraceae > Prorocentrum > Prorocentrum cordatum. The sequence continues at coordinate 337,183 of CAUYUJ010014677.1, forward strand.
CTGTCGTCATCTTCCTCGACTTCATCTTGACGGTGTGCCAGTTCATGAGCCTCTCACAGCAGACACGCTGGTGTCCACCAGTAGCCGTCGTCATCCTCATGCTGTTCCTCCTGCTCCTCATCGCTCTTCTCGTCATCCCGTCCTCGTCCCTGTCCCCGTCCTCCTCGGCATCATCATTTCCTGCTCGCTCTCCTCGTTCTCTTCCCCTTTCCTAGTCCTCCTCATCTTCCTCGTCCTCTTCTTCGTCATCCTCGTCCTCCTCGTCTTCTCCTCGTGTTCCCCTCGCCTCGTAATGCGGGGTCGAACGGTGTGGCCAGGTCGATGGTGTACACGCGCAAGAGCTGTGCTGTCTGATGTCGAGCAGAGGGTTCCCAGAGGGTTCTTGACAATCGTTTGATGAGCTTCACGTATAGTTATCCATACATGGCTGTTTGTAATACACGGTTTGCGTGCGCGTGAGAGAGATGCTTTTGCCTACTCAGCGGGCATGTAGTATGTAATCATGCGTATTCCCGCGCGCGCGACGAGGCCTGGTTTTCCTAATCTGCGACAGTGTATGGTTCTCCTACTCCACGCCCTTGTGTAACACGAGTCCGACGCATTCAACATCCAATGTGCAAGGAACGCACCTGTACCCGTAACGGCGCACAGGCAGCAGCCGCACCTGGAGAGGTCGTCCCGGGCTCCCTGCGCCCACCCCCGGAGATCCCGTCGTGCGCACGCCTTCCCACGGCGGTCCCGCCCTCCCTCTTGACCTCCCGCGACTCGGCTCGTTCCAGCCCTCGGCCCCCCTGGCCCCTCGCCCCCTTCTCCCAGGGGGTCCTCTCTCCGCCCGGGAGTGCCGCAGTCGATGCCCATGGCAAGGGCGGGCAGCCTTCCTAAGGGCCCCCTCGCATCCTTACGTACCTCCTCGGCCCACCCTTCACCGCTCTCGGTGGCCCGCCGCGCTTTCTGCGCGCGTCGACAGGGGCGTCGAAAGCCCGCTGACGGCGATGCAGGTCTCGGTGTTGCGGGAACGCGTGGCTCGTGCTGTCCTACAGTTCGTTGCGCCGTCCTCGTTCGATACAGTCGCGTGTCGAAGATGCAGGTAAATGTGGCTCGTGATTTCCTGCAGTCTGGTTCCCAGCATCACCGTTCGGCAACATCGCCGTTTGCGTGGCCTTGGATGGGCGTCCATGGCTCTTGCATCATCCTCCAACTACCAGTGTTGACTGCAATCTGATGGCCCCAGGCCCGAGAAGCAGCCCGCGGATCTGGAGAAGAGCAGACGCCTCCCGCGCACCTTTTACCGAGCCGCCAGGGAGGAGGAGGAGGAGGAGGAGGAGGAGGAGGAGGAGGAGGAGGATCAGGAGCTGGAGCAGGAGCAGGAGGAGGAGGAGGAGGCGGAGTCGCTTCGGCCCGCGCCTGCCCCCGGTCCGCAGGGTCCGTGGTGCCCCCGCGCACGGCTGGCCCGTCGTGCCCCTGCGAGAGTCTGCACTGTGTTCGCCGGTCGTTGAAAGCAGGTCCGAGTGAGGGGGCCGAACGGCCACTCTCGGGCCCTGGTGGCGTGGCTGCAGTGGATCGGCGGCGAGCGAACGGGGGAAGAGAGAAGGAGAAGGCCTTCTCAGGAGGCGGCGGGACTTCTCAGAAACCCTCGCGCCTTCTGAGAAGTTGTTTGTGTCTTCGGGGAAGGCTGAGAAAGCGTTTGAGGAGGCCCGAGGATTTCCGAGCCTTCTGAGAGGGTCTTCTTCTTCTCACTTCCCCCCCTCGCTCGCCGCCGAGGGGAGTTCCGCGTGCCGAATTGTTATTGCGTTGTTGTTTGTTTTTAACGTCGTCCCGCTCGCGGCCTGGCCCGCGACCCACCCGCGTTCCGCTCGCGACGCGCCCGCGACCCACCCCGCGACCCACGCGCGACTCACCCGCGACCCAAGCCCGCGCCTGCCCCCTCTTATCCGCTACCGCAACTGCCGTGTACTACGCATGTACTTTTGGATGCCCAGGTCCCCATCTACTTCAAGCGCCGCTCCACCTCAAGATTCTATGTATGTGTACATGTATAGATCTATGTGATTGCTGTCTTCTGTTATGTACTTCCCGCCTTCCTACCTCATCAAGTTGCAACCTACTTCTTCTGACTAGCGGGTACTTCTCAAGAGGAAAAGAAACTCACAGACACAATTGATCCTCGATTCCCCAACAACTATGGGAAAAATGGGAAGTGGGGGGGAAGACAAAAACCCAGAAAATATGGGAAAAGATGGGGGATAATGTTTTTTGTGTGTATTTATTTGTGTGTCCTGGGGCCCCTTCCACTTCTCCAGACCCGTGCAGCAGTCGCGATCCCGCGCTCCGATGTTGGGGCCCGTTCAGCACGCCAGCGTTTTTTCTCTCCCCCCTAGCTCGACCTCGGGGGGCCAGTCTCGGGCCTCGGGGCCGTCGGAGAGTGAGCAAACCGCGAGGTCGGGAAGCGGTCGGGTTCGTCGGGGGCGGGAAAGAGGGGGGTGATGACTCGGGGGGGGGGGGATATCATGGCGCGGGCCATGATTCTTCCCCAGATTTCCTGGCGCCTCCTCTTAGTTCATGACGTCCCTGGCCCCCCCGCTGGGCCGCGCACGTGCCGCCGGTCATGATTTGCACCCCCCCCTCTTGGACACCGCCCCTCTTTGCCGCTCCCGAGTTTCTCATGGAGCCCGTATCAAAATCACGAGACAGTTCGCGGCTTGGTTCCCACTGCCAGCCCAAATGGCGAGCAGAAATCGGGCGAAGCCCCGCACGCATTCGAGTGCCCACACTTCGTCCTCGTTCTACTCGTATTCCTCCCCGTCCTCCCCATCCTGATCGTCGTCCTCCCCGCGTCGTCCTCCTCATCCTCGTCTTCCTCGTCTTCCTCCTCCAGCTTCTCCTTCTCGTCCGCGTCTAGGACCTCGTCCTGGTTTCTCCTCCTCCTCCTCCTGCTCATCCTCCTTCTCCTGGCACCTCGGCGGCCGAGAATAAAACCGTCTCCTATCGGTTGCGCCATAGGTTGCGCCCTCGGCGGCCGAGAATAGAGCCGCCCCCTATCGGTTGCGCCATAGGTTGCGCCCTCGCTGGCCGAGAATAGAACCGTCCCTGGTTGCGCAAAAGGTTGCGCCCTCGGCGGCCGATAACAAAACCGTCCCCTATCGGTTGCGCCATAGGTTGCGCCCTCGGCGGCCGATAACAAAACCGTCCCGTATCGGTTGCGCCACAGGTTACGCCCTCGGCGGCCGAGAATAAAACCGTCTCCTATCGGTTGTGTCATAGGTTGCGCCCTCGGCGGCCGAGAATAGAGCCGCCCCCTATCGGTTGCGCCATAGGGTGCGCCCTCGGCGGCCGAGAAAATAACCATCTCCTACCAGTTGCGTCATAGGTTGCGCCCTTGGATGCCGAGAATATAACCATCCCCTATCGGTTGCGCCATAGGTTGCGCCCTCGGCGGCCGAGAATAGAACCGTCTCCTATCGGTTGCGCCATGGGTCCCTCCTTTTGCGGCTGAGAACAGAACCGTCCCCTATCGGTTGCGCCATAGGTTGCGCCCTCGGCGGCCAATAATAAAACCGTCGCGTAACGGGTGCGACCAGTTTGTTCAGTTCAGCTCAGCTCAGTTCAGTTCGGTCCAGTTCAGTCAGTTTACCTCGCGAGAAACAAATTCGGGCTACGCCCGAACTTATCCAGGCGACGAGCCCAACCATATGCAGTCGTGATTGCCGCAGTTATGAATTTCGTCTTCGGTGGAGCCTCTTGGGGGGCGACACAACGGTTGGTGTAACTGGGCCTTCTGGTGGAGCCACGGACGGTGTGAGGGGTGCGCAGCAATTGGTGGCGCGGGCGCATGCAACCGTTGCCATTGCGGCCGTAGTTGGAGCTGCATGTGGGGCCGCGGACCGTGTGAGGGGTGCGACGTAATGGGTGGCGCGGACGCTTGCTGACATCGACACCCAGGCCACATGTGGAGCTCCTCGTGAGTTGTGCGCCGCAAGTGGGGTGCGCGGACGCATGCAAACGTCGCAAGTTGGGGTTTCCTGTGGATTTCCCCATGGGGTCACGAAACGTGTGAGGGGTGTGCCGTAATGAGTTTGGGGACGCATGCAAACATCGCCATTGGGACTTTAGAGGGAGCTCACTATGGGGCTACGAATTGTGTGAGGGGTACGCCGCAAAGTGTGGCGTGGACGCATGCTGACGTCGCCACCGGGGCTTAGGTGGAGCTCCCCATGCCCATGGGGCTACGAACCATGTGAGGGATGTGCAGTAATGAGTGGCGTGCACGCGTGGACTCTTCGCGACTGAGTCCGTAGGTGGAGCGCTTCGTATTGGGCCACGAACCGTGTGAGGGGTGTGACGTTATGAGTGGTGCGGACGCATGTAAAGGTCGCCACCCAGGCCTCATGTGTAATTAGCTCCCGATGGCGCCACGAACTGTGTAAGGCGTTTTCCGACATGTACGGGGCGGACGCATTCGAGAGTCGCCATCGAGGCCTTAGGTGGAGATCCCCATGGGGCCACGAACCGTGTGAGGTTTGTGCTGAAATGTGCGGCGCGGACGCATGCCAATGTAGCCACTGGGGCCTTCGGTGGAGCTCCCCATGGGGCCACGAAGCGTGTGAGGCCTCCACCATACTTTGATGGGCCCCAGGGTTCCACAGGCCCCCACCCCCAGATGGGATGGTTGGGCGAGACGACGACGACGAAGACGACGACGACGACGAGGACGACGACGACGACGACGACGACGACGACGACGACGACGACGACGACGACGACGACGACGACGGCACCGCAGCACCACGGGAGAGGGTGGGGGCACGGGAACACCCCCCTCCACCACGCCGCGCCCACAGGGCCACAAACACGGGAGGGGGGAGGGGGCGCAATCCCATGCGAGGAGACCTGGATCACATCATAGACAAAATTTAGGCGATCGCAAACGTGGATCAAGGGGGGCGTGGATTAGCGACGGGCCCCGCTTCCACGGGAAGCCGCGGAGTTCCGCCGCCGGGCGAGGCAGCACCGGCCGCATTTTGGGGAGGGCACCTCCCCCGATCCATGGATTTGGCGACCGCGCGCCAAATCCATGGATCGCAAATCCATGTTTGCGCGCCCCCGAAGAGAAAAATTGGGAAACCAAAAGGTATCGATACCGCTACTCCCCGGACCTCCCCTGGGGTGCGTTCTGACCCAGGATTTCTCGGCGAATCCAGCGGTGGCGACCAGGCTTCTCAGGAGGCCCAGGAAGGGTAGCGGTAGGGACACCCCTTCCCCATCCGAATATACAGTCGGCCCAGATTAGTAGGTCGACCCTGCCAAATCAAGGGCACCCTTGTGTCCTGTGTCTCGCGGCCCATGCTTCCTACATTCATGTGGCAATGTGGCCCTCGGAAGGGTCTCGTGTCCTCTCGCGTGTCCTGTCCAATCAAGGCCGACTGTAGAGGTAAAGGCCTCTCACGCCCAGCTTTCTTCAGGAGGGGACGAAACACACAGACACAATTAATCGTCGATCCCCCAGAAAATATGGGAAAATATGGGAAGTGGGGGGGAAGACGAAAACCAGAAAAAATAGGAAAGTATGGGGAATCCTTTCATTTGTGTGTATCTATTTGTGTGTGCTCTGTGGCCCCCTCATTTCTCACGCCCATCTTTAGAGAGGCCCAGAGGATGCTCCGCAGTGGTGGCTCGCTCGCTCGCTCCCTCGCTCCCCAGCGCGCGGCCGAAAAAGTCGGACGGGGCCCCTGTTCGCCGCCCCAGGCGGCCCCCGCCGCCTCTTCCGGCTGCGGAACGTCGCCATCGTTGAGCTCGGCGGCGGCCGCGGGTGCTCCCCCCCCTCCTCCTCCTGCTCCTCCTCTTCCTCCTCCTCCTCCTCCTCCTCCTTCTCCTCCTCCTCCTCCTCCTTCTCCTTTCGTTTTTCTCCTCCATTGTTTCTCCTTTTTTTTTGTTGCCGTCCATAGGATCTCCTACGACCACAAGCTGCAGAAACAGAGGCCCAAGTCTGCAGCGGCGACACCGTGCAGCGCCATGCGCCGCACGGCTGCACAGCAAATGTTATGCGGGCGCGCCACCGGCCTACCCGAGGGGCGGCGAGCGACGGATGGGGCCAGGGGACCCCGAGTTGGGGGGGGACCCGGCTAGGGGGGGAAACCAGGTCGCCAACCCCCGATGGCCCCCCCCCACGGTCAGGCACGCCCCCCCCCGCCTCCGCCAGTTCTGCGGCCTGGCCCCCGGATCAACACCCCGCCGATGCAGGCGGCGCCGACCGCCCCACCAGCTCCACCAGTGCGGGGTGCCCCGGTTTATCCCCGAGTCCTTGACGGGGCCCCCGCTATCCAAGCAGGGGGGGCAACCCTCTTCCTCCTCCTTCTCCTCCTTCTCCTCCTTTTCCTCCTCCTCCTCCTCCTTCTCCTCCCTCTCCTCCTCCTTCTTGTCCTCCTTCTTCTCCCTATCCCTCTCCTCCTCCTCCTCCTCCTCCTCCTCCTCCTCTTCCTCCTCCTTTTCCTCCTCCTCCTGTTCCTCCTCCTTCCCCTGCTGGTTCAAGCCGACGTTCTTGAGCGTGCCGAGGGACGCTCGGGCTGGATAATTAGGCCAGTCGCGCGTTGCGGGGTCTAGTTTCAGATACGCAAGAGCAAACCGTTCATAGTGTGCAATGAGTGCAGCCAGCGGGTGTACAACTGGCGGCAGGACAGACAGGGAGGCCACTGCAAGTCTGGAGCGTGGCTGGAGCCGTGCCAGACTAAGTCTCCGGGATTCAGTAAGCCAGCGGCGCAGGCATGGCAGGCAGCGGCGCCAATGCGCCAGGCGGCCGCGCGATGCCAGGGCCTTGCACTGGATGGGGGCCGAAGCCAGGGGAGGCAGCTTCGAGCCAACTCGCAGCGTTCGACTACCTGGCAGGAGGCAGTGAGCAGCTGGACAAGGAGATCGAGGGGCTGTGGCGCAGGCATGCGCCACCGCACCCCAGGTAGCCCGAGCCCGATGCGTTGTAGGAGCTCACCAAGGTGACGGGCCAGCACCAGAAGGCCAAGTAGTCGTTGGAGCAGTGCGAAGACGAGGTGAAGCAGCTCGAGAGAGAATACCAGATGGCGAAGGGGCGCAGGAACAAGGCGCTGGAGGCGGCCTTCGACGCGGACCAGGCCCGTGCGAAGGCTTTGGCGGCGTTAAGGAAACATTTCGGCAAGGGCGACCTGGTCCCCAATGATCAGGAGCAGGAGCTGCAAGGTCATATCATCTTCGACGTTGAGGTTGATGGCAAGCTGCTGGAGGTCAACCTGGATGACCACGCGGGCGGGCCCGCCATGGAGGAGGCGCAGTCGTTCAGAGCCAGCAGCTCGGGAAGAGCCAAAAGCAGCAGATCTGGAGGGGCGGGAAGGCAACCCCCCCAAGCGGCAGGCGGACATTAGAGAGGTGCACATTGGCGCGACAGAGCCCATGCGGAGCAGCGCCAGGAGGAGCAGGCGCAGCAGGTGGAGAAGTTGCCGAACCTCCAGAACCAACCCAAGAAGAAACGCAAGCAGGAGGACGGCCAGGCGGCCCCTGGAAAGGCCGAGGACAGCACCAAGGCAGAGAAGACAAAGACACTGCCATGGAGCGGGGTCAATGAGAAGCGGCGCAGAAGAGGAAGGAGGCCTCACTCGCGCGCCCGAAGCAGCGCGAGCAGGAGCGTCCCACAAAGGGCAGATGTAAGATTGATGTTGGTGATGGGCTAGCTGCTGATGGTTCTGCTTCGCCCAGCTCTGGCATGGTCGAGGGCGGAGGGTGAGTGCCCCTTTAGAGCGGCGAATCCTGCGGACAGGCAGTGGTCCTCCGCAAACATTGAAAAGCGGGGGCATCAAGCGCGCGCGCATCAACGCGCGCCATGAGAAGAACCCGCATCATGGGGCGGCGCGAGACCCACCAGATCAGGATCAAGGAGATCACTGTGAACGCGGGAACGCGGGGCTGGGCAGGGGCGGCTGGAAGACCGCGGCCGCGGCAGCGGTCGCTCCTGGGCGCAGTGCCGCGGGGAGTTGCGGAGAAGAAATGATTCTGGCGAGGCGGCACCTGGTGGCCACCTCGTTCGAGCACGCGAGGAAACCGGCATTGGAGATGGGCAGCGACGACCCCGTCGTCGGTTTCACGGCAACGACGGCGCGCGCACAGGCGGGCAACCTGATTCCTGCGACAGTGCGCATGGCGCCGTAGTGGGGCAAACGATCCCCGAATTCCAAGAAGCCGGCGGCGCTGGCGGCTTTCCTGAAGGCAGCGAATGACCCGCGGGTCGCAGCAGCGGACTGGAACCTGCCCCCAGACAAGATGGTTTGCAGTGGTTACCTAACCAAGATGGGCGGAGTGCTCAAGGCCCCCAGCCACTCTGAGTTCAAGTGCACCATGGGGGGGCGGGGCTCCACGCTGGATTGCGACATCGCCAGGCAGGATTTCGAGAGCCAGATTTGCGGTGGAAGCGGAGCTGGGGGTGCCATGGATGGTACTTCTTCGGATCGCTAGTCGCGCTCATGGGGCCTCGCGAGGAGTGGCGGGTCAGACATTTGGTCTTGCCCAAGGCGCCACCGCGCGCGATGGGGGCCGCGGCAGCAGCGGGCGCAGACAGCAAGAGCAGCCAGCGCGGGAGGCAGAATATGTTTAAGAGGCGCGATCGGCCACCTGTCAAGGAGCACCCCGCCCAGCAGCTGACAGACCACCAGGTGCGCGATGCGCGGGGAGGGGGGGGGGGGGGGGGCGCGCCGGCCCCGCATGGCGACTGCGCGCGCAGGGTGGAGCATGCCATCCAAGACGCGCGCGACGCGGATGAGAGCGAGAGGGGGCGCTACCCGGGCAGGGGCATGAGCGAAGACATCAAGCGACTCAAAGCCAAACCTGCACTCAGGAGGGCTCGTGCGGAGCCGCCGCGCGGACCGCGCGCAACTCCTTTTCCCTCGCTCGGCGCCACTAGACCCTGAGACACGGGTGGCGGCGTGGGCAACGGCGCCAGGTTGCGAGCAGCAGGCTGAAGCGACTGGCGGAGCAGATGCTGGAGCAGGGGGTGGCAGACTACTCCGGCAGCGCGCATTTCATGGCATGGCGGATTTCGGCGATTCAGCTGGAGTCGTCCACGACCTTGCACCGCCAGAAGCTGCACCCCCCTCTTTCTTGTGCGCCCCCCCTTTCTCGGGGCGCCCCCGAGTTCTGGCGGCCCGACGCGGGCCTCCCAGTTGCCCGCGCAAGAAGTGCAATATTCGGTGGTTGATAGACCTCGTACCCTGACACGTCGATTAGCGAATTGGCCGTTTTCGGTTCGCGAGAGGGCGTCGCGGCCGTCTTTTTTGTCGGGTCCAGGTCCGTCGGTTTCGGTCCTAGGCCGTTTTCATTAAAGGGTGGTTTACCAAAGGGAGGTTTGTCCACGGCCCGAATACGGCGTCGCGAGATGGGGGGGGGGGGCGATACATGGGGTGGTAGCGAGGGCTGCAGAAAGGGGGCTCTTTGCCAAGGGAGGACAAACTTCCCAGACCGGGCAACTGGCGTTTACTTAACGGCCTGGGGCGTTTATTAGACAGCCCTGCCTGGTTCGATTCTTTCTTTGGGGGCGTTTACTAAACGGCTTCGCGTGTCGGGATCGTTATTATCGGGGTGGGTGTTCAGCCCTCTCTTTTGGGGCCCCTGAAAGGGGCCTGTTAGGGCCAGGAGGCGGCCTTCTGGGCCCGAGAAATGCACCTTTCTTTCGCGTCCTCGCCTTGCTTTGGTCGCCTCGCTCGTCCCCGCTCCCTCTAATCAGCCTCGGCGTTCCTTTGTTTCCAACCTCCGCGCACATCCTCTTCCTCCTCCTCGATGCTCCTCCAGCATCCTGACATCACACACATTTTTTCTTCGTGCATTCAACCATTCGTCAGCGCGGTGATCCTCACATCTCCCCGCTACCCCTCACCCCGCAGCATCCTCCACCTCGCTCGTCTTCATCATCCTTTCCCCCATGATCACCATCATCGTCGTCTTCATCATCAGCCTCATTGTCCTCATTGTCCTGGCTGCTCCCCGTTTTCTATTCTCCTCCTCCTCCTCATTCACGCTTCTCCGTGCTCGCCGTCGTCGTCGGCGTCCTCCTCCTCCTCCTCCTCCACGCCGCCTGGTCCTTGTCATTCCTCCTTCTCCATCCCTGCGCCAAAGCGTCGGCCTTCGCCCCTCTGCCTCGTCCCCGAGTTTCCCCCCGCCGTGTCTCCTTGCCTGCACGCAGCAGCTGTCGAAGCTGTCGCGCGGGGGTCGTTCCCTCCTTTTGCCTCCCTCGTCCTCCATCATCTCTCCCTCGTCCTCGTTCCTCCCTCGTCCTCGTTCCTCCATCCCCCGTCCTCCTCCCGTCATCCGTTCCTCCCTCCTTCGTTCCCCCATCATCTCGCCCTCGCCGTCCTCCTCCCTCCATCTCGACGCACCGGTATCACCGACATTGTCCGCGCGAGCATCACATCCGAAAGCCGTGCTCGTACATATTGTTTGGCAACGAATGGATACAAACACCCGGGAATTACAGTATTGACACCTTCGACCAAATCGATGGCGGCAGCTCATTCAAATTCGCTACACGGCGCTCTCCTGAGCAGCCAGTTCAGAATCAGTTGTCGCGCTCAACTTGTATATACATAGCAATCACGCGCTATCATATCAACGACATGTCGCGCTGCATTGATACAGACAACGTACATCGCACGCTAAAAGCTGATCTTTGGCGCTGCGGCATAGCGCTGGAAAGCAATAGCCTTCCGCGCTAAACAATCGCGCGCTGAGAAAAAACGTTTCGCACTAAACTGTTAGATTATAAACAGATCGCGCGGCTGAAAGCGATAATCTTCCGCGCTGCGTTGATATTAACTTCGCGAAACCGATATGTCCCAGCACAAATCGCGCGTTGAAACCCATGGTCTGACTTGCTGAAAACAATGGTATTTTACTCGCGCGGGAGCGATGCTACCGCGCGCTGGAACTAAGATCTCGCACGCAGAAACGCCGATATCTCATCAGCGTTCGCGCGCGGAAGCCATGACATCGCATCAGTTTTTGCGCGCTGAAAATAGGAGCCCGCGCGCGGAAAACCATGATATGCCATTTGTTTGTTCGCTTGTGTCGCTTTGTTCGCTTGTGTATGATTATGTTCGCGGGTGGAGCACCATCATACCACATGTGTTTTCGCGCGCTGGAGCCATGATCACGCGCGGAAAACCGTTATACCGTTTTTTTTTCGCGTGTTGAAGCTATGATCGCGCGCAGAAAACCGGGATGTCACATTTTCTTTCCGCGCGTTTAAGCAATGCTCGCGCGCGGAAAGCCATGATATCGCATCTGTCTTCGCGAGCTGAAGCTATGCTCACGCGCGGAAAACAATGATATTTCATTTGTTTTCGCAGATATTGAATGTGTTTTCGCGCGCTGCCAATCTTACAACACGAGCCCCGGAAGGCCGTCGAGAGATGCACCTCCCGATGTCTTTGTGGCTTCGCCTGTTCCTTGATTTCGGACGTTACGAACGGTGTGTTTCTCCAGTGTTCAAAACGCCGGTGTTAACACGCTGTTTAATTGGCTTGGCACGTGTTGGCCCACGTGTTGTTGAAAGTATCGCGCCACACCTACGTTTTCAGTCCACGCGTTGAGTTCCGTGTCAACATGCTACGTGTTGCGAGTTGCGTGTCAGGGCCGCCAGGCTCCAGCCCCGTCTGATTTGGCCTGGGCCTCGCAGACGGGGTCCGAGCAGATGGGGTCCATGGTCGTGCCGTATCTCCGGTTAAAACCGGCGATGCCGCGCGATGTGCAGCCCGATGTCATCCATGTCGACAGCGCCGATGCATCGCCAGCGTCGCCGATGCATCGCCAATGCATCGCCGATGCGCTGTCGCCTCCGACCCCGTATACTTGGACCCTGTCTGGGAGGCCTCTCTGCAGGCCGCCCACATCTCGGCGGCGCGGTGTGTTCTCCGCCAGCCCCGTCGGTTTTGAGAAGTCCGTGGAGCCCCCCACCCCCGAGGCCCAGAGACAACCATATTGCGAAGGCCTTACAGTCGGGGCCCTGAGGAAGGAACCCTTTTCGTTGGGGAGGGGCTCCGCGTTCCTTAAGTACTTCACAGCTTGCCTCAGGTTTCTCTTAGGTTTTCGATCGGAAATGGAGGTTGAACTTATGGGAAAAAGGGGCCTCGTTCCTTGTTTAGGGTTCCTTAGGTCAATGCCTCCACTGTACGGACAGTGCCGCCGACCCTGAAGGGGGACGACGGCGACGGTCGGCGACGACGAGAAACATTCAAAGATTGACAGATCATCATTGAACTTGCCATTTTGGGGCTCTCTTGGGCCTCTTGGGGGCCTCTCAATTGTTAGTTTCCTGGGCGCCGCTGGGGGCCTCCTGAGGGCCTCTTGCAGCGGAAGGCTCGCAATGTCGGTTGGCATTCGTCCCGGGGGCTCTTCGGCCGTCTTGGGTCGGGGCTCAAGGAGCGGGGGTCAATGCAAACGGGGGTCAGTCAGAGCGCTGGATCAGGGCCAGGGTTGCACTGACCCGGGCTTGGATGCGGAATCCTGAAGGATCTGAAGGAATCCTGCAAGGCCTGTTTGACCCGGGTCTGTATTGACCCGGGTCAGAAGATCCCCGATTGGGGTCGCCTTGGGCCGTTTTGTGAATGTCTCGGGCCGTTTGTGTGGGAGGTCTCGGCAGCCTCTTGGGCCGTTCTGGCGCATCGGAAGCCCGAAAAAGGCTCCTCTTCGAGCTCTTTTAGGGCGTCTTGGTGGTTTTTCTGAGGCCTTCTTGAGGATATCTTGGACAGTCTTGGAGCGATCGTGGGCTGCTTCAGGGCCCTCGTGGAGCAAGCCGCGGCACAGGGAAGTCCGAAGCGTTCAGGAGGCAAGGAATCAGAAGGGAAAACTGAAGGGTGCCCCCCAGGGGGGGGGTCACGATCCCCGGGCCCCCTGCCTTCCCTCCCCTCCCCCCCCTCGGGCGGGGAAGGGATCAAATGGAAGAGCTTCCCTTCGACTCGATTGCGACGTTGCTCGAATTCCCTCTGGCTGGGACGCTTGAGCAGGAGGGCCCAGGGAAAGGCGGGGAGCGGGGACGGCGACGGCGGCGACGATGACGACTCAAACGGAAGAGCTTCTCACACATGCAGACAGGGTCGGCGGATTTGCCTGCGTGGACCCCAGAAAAGAAGCCATGGCAATGAGGATGTACAAGCTGTTTGGTGCCAGCTGCGTGTTGCATGGTGCAAGCTGTGTGATGTAAGCTACTCCGAGGGCTCGCACCCTGTTTTCGTTGACAAGGGAAAGTCCGGAGGCTCAGATTGGGCGCCTGGCCCCCGAACTACAACAACGGCTCCCGCTCGAGTCTTCGTCGCAAAGTATTTCAAGATTTCGCTCTCGCGCGGGACGCCCTCACAATTTATGCAGGAATCGCGCTCTTGCGTTAATTAGACTCCCTTGCAATTTATTCAGACGCCGCGCCCTAAACACTCAGGAATCATGTTCTCGCTCTGGCATTTCTTCTCTGTCATTCATTTCGGAATCGCGCTATCGCTCGATGTGTCCTCGCGGGCGGCAGTCCAGAACAGATGGAGAAATGTTTGGAATCCTGCCATTTGTGTCTGTTTGTCTGTGCGTCCGTGGGCTCCTTCAGCGGAGGCCGACCCCCCTGCGAAAAACTCGCGAGAGCCCCGGCCCTCCCGCGAAAAAGTCGCGAGAGCCCGGCCCTCCCGCGAAGAATGATCGCGAGAGCCCAGGCTTCCCGCGAAGACCTCGCCAGAGTCTGGGCTGCCCCGCCCGAGAGGCCCGCCCGAGAGGCCCGCCGAGGGGCCGATCGCGCCGCGCCCCGCCCGCGAGGCGCGCCCTCTGCGGCGGCGCCGCCGCCGCCGCCCGGCGCCGCCGCGCTCGGCGCGGGCGAGCGGCAGCCGTGGGAGGCTCGCCGCTCCTTGCGTCGTGGGCGCGCATGGCACGCGAGGCGCTGCATGCACCCGGGCACCAGGTCGGGCACGGAGGCGTCACCTTACAATCCTCCTTCGTGGCCTCCTCCTCCGCCTCCTGAGCCTGCTGCTGCTGCTCCTCCTCCTCCTTTTCTTCTTCCACCTCCTCCTCTTGCGTCGATCGGGGCCGCCAAGCCGGCGGGAGCGGCGGGCATTGACGAAGAGAAGCCAACATGGGCAGGCAGCCAAGGCGCGAGGATAATGCAGGACAAGTATAACAATATTACGTATGGTGTTGGTTATTCGTGCTCTTCTGACTGTTGTTGACTATGCGTTTGACTTTGTTTTTATGCTTCTTCCGCAGTCCGCCTGTAGGAGGACCTGCCCGACCCAACCTTTGGCATCGCTCGGACGTGTGCGTTCTCTTCCGGCGGGGACCATCGAGGAGCATTTCGGCTCATCGGGCACGCCCCCCCCTCAAAAGAATACGCTGAAGTCGGGCGTGTCCCGCTACAGGGGGAGTATTCCAAAATGAGAAAACATAGTCTGGGGGCGATGTTTTGACCATTTCTGGGCATGTGTTGTATTTGTTTTTTGGTATGTGCTATTTTCCGTCCAAAATCGGATGGGGGACTCGGGGGTGGACAGAACCCCCAACAGTGACACGTCGATTCGTGAACTGTCCGTTTTCGGTGTTCGAGAGGGCGCCGTGGCCGTTCTTTTCCAGGCTTGCGCCCGCCAGGTTTGGGCCTCGGGTCGTTTTCACGAAACCACGCTTTGCTAAAGGGGGGCCTGCCCATCCCCGAGGGACACGCCCGACCTACGACTACGCACGACACCGGGACAGGCACGGGGCGCGGGCGCCCGAGCGGCGGCGAGGCAGGGGCCACGCCCTCGAGCACCGCATAGGGGCCGCCGCCTCCTCCGCGGCGGGGGGCGGGCGGCGGCGGAGCGAGGCGACCTCCGCCGGCGGACGTATTACCAGCCCCGAGCTTATCCCCATCCCTGAGATTGGCACGCCAAAAGTCGACGACAATCTCAGGGGTGCGCTTTGAAAAACAAGGGGAATCCCTAGGATTGGCATCGTGATGAGGAGATGCCCAGCATAGGGCCTAGGGATAGGGATATGTTCCAGGCTGGTAAACGTAGAAAGTCTGCATCTCTCGGAGGACGCGTCCGAGCGACCGTTTTTTTACTGTCCTGGCCTCCGGCCAGTGCCGCCGATCCGGGGGGGGCTCTGGACTCGGTGATCTTCGAAGCTCTGTGGCCTCCTCCCTCCTCGATGCTGCCGGTCTGCTTTCTTCCCCGGGGGGGAGGCTGGAGCGGTTCCCGGGGGGGGTGTCCAGGGAGGGTTTCCAGGGGAGGGTCCTGGGGGCGGTAGCGGCTAGATCTGACGGGGGTCCCTGGGACCCCCCGAAATATTTTGGGGATGCGCAAACCATCAAGAAAACTCCAGATGGGGACCCCCCCCCTCCCCCCTTCCCCAGGGGGGGTCCGGATGTGCAAATCACAAAGAAAACGCCAGATGCCCCCCCCTTTCTCCCCCCTTCCCCGGCAGAGCCACACCGGCGACCCCCCCAAACAGAGTTGAAGCATTTGCTTAGGTTCAGAGCTGAAGCTCCTGCTGAGGCTCTTTGTAGGCCGCTGGATCGGCGGATTCATTGTTGTGCCGATTGGCGCGGGCCCTCGCCGCTTCCATCCATGGGGTTGCGGGGTTTCCCGCTCCCACCAGTCAACCTTCCATTTTGCCGTCAGTAGGCACCGGAGGGGGCCGATGACCTCCCGACGGCCCTTCGGCCAACGAAGACGGCCGTAGAGGGAGGTGGCCCGTGCCTCCACCTCAAGGCACACATGTGCCACCACCTTCAATCAGAGGCGTCAGTTTCCACCCGCCAGTCATTCCCCCCCATTGAGTGGATCTTGGCTGTTCCGGCGCCCGTGTTTCGAGCAGGTGGAGGTTCCCCAGAGGTCCGGGGCCAGACCCCCCCCTCCCCCTCCTTCCCGCCCAATGTCGAAACGCCGAAGAAAATGCTCACTAATTGGGGGCGACAAATTGGGGGGC
>CAUYUJ010014677.1:358121-375621 GCA_963575745.1 Prorocentrum cordatum
GAGGCGGACCATGACCGATTCCAACCCCTTTTGCCGTACCCTCATGGGTGCTTTGGCAGCAGGTGGACCACCGTCGCTCCCGCGAAGGCGTTTCTGCGTGCGATGTGGTATTCCAGAGCCGCACCCAGATATTTACGTGTGCGCCTACAGTGGAAACCCAGGCCAAGAAACATCATGTTTTCCTCCAGGGTGCTTTGGAGTTCTTGGGTTTCGATGGTTTTGCAATGGAAAGCGTGACGTTCCCACACCAAGCATCAATGTACGCCCTGGGGTCTCAAGGTTGGGAGTCTTGTGGGCGGTTTCTTGTGGTCGAGTTCCGATTGTAAGGGATTTGGGAGGTTCTTGGGAGGCTTCAGAGAGGTTTCTGGGAGGCGCCGTGCAGAGTGCACATCACGCAGATTGCATCACGGAACTTCCACTACATCGCTCAGCACCACACGTGGTGCACCGCAAAGTTTGCCAGTTTGCACCACGCAGCTTGCACCACACAGTTTGCACCGCACAGCTTGCAACCCATACTGCGATGGCCTTTCGGCCGGTGCCGCCGACCCTGGACGTCGACAACGACGACGACGACGACGACGACGACGACGACGACGACGACGACGACGACGACGACGGTGGCGTCGGCGGCGACGACGACGACGACGATGACGACGACGACAGCGGCGACGGCGACGGCGACGGCGACGGGAACGACGACGACGACGACGACGACGACGACGACGACGGCGACGGTGGCGGCGGCGACGACAACGGCGACAACGAAAAACAGCCAAATTTTCTGACGCTCCTCCCGCGTAAGGCCCAGGGGGTCCACAACCGGCAAACAACCCCAGGACCCGTTTCCCTCAGGATCCGCGTGCTCCAGGGCGACTCTTCGTTGCCAGGGTCGGAGCATAGCGCCGCATCGCCGATGCGGCTGGGTGTGGAGCCTGACTTGCTCTGCGCTGGCGTCGCCGATGCACCGCTGACGTCGCCGATGCATCACCACTGCATCGGCGGTGCGGCGCGATCCTAAGACCCCCTCTGCTCGGACCCCAGCTGTGAAGCCTTCTGCAGGCAAGAGATGTATCCATATCCGCTGCTGTTTGGAATTTTGGGCCCCCTTGTCGAGACGCCCGAGGCGCAGCGGATATGGATAAGGATCTGGCTCTCAGAGTCCAGATTGTTATCCGTGTCCGTTGCGCCTCGGCCTTCGGGCGCCCCCTCCCAGAAAGTCCAAGCCCAGCGGCGACTTCGTGTTGGATGGGGGTGGTTTGGCAGGTGGTCAGCAGATTCGAATCTCACCTGGGAAGGCCTCCATCCTCCAAGACGACCTGCCGCCGCCGCCGCCGCCCGCAGCGGCTGGCGGGCGCCCGCAGGGCGCCTTCGCGGCCGGCGCCACGCCCAGCGCCTCCTCCCGCAGCCCGCCCCCGCGCCCGAGCTCTCGGCCGCCCCAGAAGGCGCGCCCGCACCGAGGGGGGTTGTCGTTCGAGGTTCGAGGTTCGTTCGAGGTTCGAGGTTGTCGTTCGAGGTTCGAGGTTCGCGGTGTCGTTCGAGGTTCGAGGTTCGATTAATGGGGGGGGTGTTGTTAGAGGTTCGAGGTGTTCGGGGCCGGTCGGCTCTCAGCGGCTTCCCAGCCTCGGCGTGCCCTCCAGCGGCTCAGTGCGTCCCTCTGTCCCGGCCCGTCGTCAGCACATCTGGCCCGGGCCATGATTAAAACAGGGCTAGGATCGAGATAAATCGCTCCAGAGCGTTCCGGAGCGCTCTCAGAGCGTTCCGGAGCGCTCTCAGAGCGTTCCGGAACGCTTTGGAGCGGTCGCGGCGCCCAATACATCCTCCAAACCCGCCGATTCTCAGAGATTTCGAGTTATCCCGACCCGATTTTGTCCCGATCTTCGCGTCGTTTTAATGATTTGCAGCCTCTCCTCCTTGGGCCCGGTAGCCTGACAGCCCGCCCCGCCCACGACCAACCCGCACGACCGTGGGGCTTTCGGGTGGCCTGTCGCCGATCCATCGGCGGTGATTCCCGGCCGATGCCTCCCCCCCCCTGCACTGGCCCCCCTGTCGTTGCCCCTGATATGTTCGCCACGGAGCGAGCGGGGCCCCGAGGTTTCCGCCGTCTTCGCGCTCCCGTGGCCCTCTCGAGGCCCCCCAGGGCCCTCGGGACACCCCTCGGGAGGAAGAGCTGGTCCCGGGGGGAGTGCCCCGCCTGGCCCCCCGAGTTCGGAGGAGGGCGCCTCGAGACAACGCCGGCCCTCCCTGGCGTTCTTCGTCCTTCCCGGGCCTCCCTGCCCCGCCGGGCCTCCCAGGTTCGGAGGAGGGCCCCATCGGGACAGCGGCGGCCCTCTCCGGCGTGTTTCGTCCTTCTTGGGCCTCCTGGAGCTGCTCTCGCCGCCACCGCGGGACCCGCGCCGGAAGGGCGGGCCAGGACGAACCAGAGGCCTCCCAGATGGGGTCCAAGCGGATGGGGTCGGAGGATTTCGCCGCATCGCCGATGCATCGGCGATGCATCGCCGATACATCGGCGTGCTTCGTCCTTTGGGGGGCATCCCTCTTGCCCCGCCTGGCCTCCCAAATTTGGAGGAAGGCCAATCGAGACAGTGGCGGCCCTCTTTGGTGTCTGATCATCCTCTCCTAGGTCTCCTGGAGGCTTCTCGCCGCGACGGCCGGATCCACGTAGCGTGAAGTCGGGCATGTCCCTCTACAGGAGGAATACCCGATAATAGTAAGCAAACAGTCTGGGGACTATTCGTTGCGCCTTTTTGGCTATGTTTGAACATGTATGATTATTTATTGCTTTTCTTCCACAGCCCGCCGGAAGGAGGACATGCCCGACCTACACGTAGTCATGCGGGGAAGCCGACAAACCGCGTCAGAGGTGGTACGGATCCCAGGAATACCAGCTGCGTGAGTTGATTCGCGACATCCTTGGTTACGATTATTCGTGCTCTTGTGGCGATTTTTGACAGATATATACATGTCTGATAATTATCAAGTTTTCTTCCAAAATCAACCTTCCCGAGAACAATGTGTTCGCATGCTTCAGGATCTTCAAACGGTTGTCTTCCAACGAGGCAGTCCCCTCAATGGAAATTAACCGTTGTGGGGGCCTTCGAAGAGGGAGCTTGGAGGGATGGTCAATTCCAAAATCGTTGATGGCTCTTAGTTTTACACTGGTCCTCCTCCTCCTCCTCCTCCTCCTCCTCCTCCCCTTCTTCCTCCTTCTCCTTGCTCCTCCTCCTCTTAGTCGATCTTCTCCTCCTCCTTTTCCTCCTCTCCTCCTCCTCCTCCTCCTCCTCCTCCTCCTCCTCCTCCTCCTCCTCCTTCCTCCTCCTCCCCCTCTTCGTCCTCTTCCTCCTCCTCCTCGTCCTCGTCCTCCTTCTTCTCCCGTTATTCCTCCTTCTATTTCTCCTCTTTCTTCTCTTCCTCGTCCTCCTCCTCCTCCCCCTCCTCCTGCTTCTGTTCCTCCTCTTACTCGTCATCCCCCCCCTCTACTGATGCTGCTGCGGCTCCTCCACCTCTGCCTCTTCATCCTCCCCCTCCTCCCCTGGTAGTCGTCCTCGCCGACGTCCTCCTCATGCAGAAGAGCGAGGAAGATACCCAGGAATATGTTTGTGAACGTTCGGGGGGGGGGGCGCGTGTCCATACGTATCCGTTGTGAGCTTTCGGAGAGCTCGCCTATATTACATGTGATCGCGATGATGTTGCAAGTGTTTGCGCAATTCTTCCTTCACACGCGCGCTTTCCGTCCATGTTAGGAAATGTTTGAAAAACGAGCACTTCGCTTGAGACATCCTCGCCCAATCGTGAAGTAAGGGGTCGTATCTTACGACGCTTGTTGCTAACAATGAACGTTCCGCCTGAGACATCCTCTGAACATGGGGATGCTGACATCGTTGGTCTATTCGCGGACCTCCAGCAGTGGGCGTTTCGCTTGAGACATCTTCGCAACACATGGGATGCTCCAAGAGCTCT
Organism: Prorocentrum cordatum; assembly: GCA_963575745.1. NCBI lineage: Eukaryota > Dinophyceae > Prorocentrales > Prorocentraceae > Prorocentrum > Prorocentrum cordatum. Next base: position 362,082 of record CAUYUJ010014677.1, read on the forward strand.
TGTAGGGCGTCTTTTCGGAGCGATCTCGGATGACCTCCAATCTGGCCCAAGAAGCGAATTATTGACACACCCACGGGTTTACCCTTTCGTTCAAGAATCAGCGTTTCGCTCGAGTCATCCCCTAAAGCAATCCTTCGAACGGGCCCTCGAAACCATCTGGTCTCCTCCTCTTCTTCCTTCTCCTCCTTCTCCTTCTCCCCCTTGTCCTCCACCTCCTTCTGTTCTTCCTCCGCCTCCTCCTCCTCCTCGTCCTCCTCCTCCTCGTCCTCTTCCTCTTCCTCCTCCTCCTCGCCTTCTTCCTCCTTCTCCTTCATCTCCCTCCTCCTCCTCGTCGGTCTCCCCATTCCCCTTCCTCCTCCTCCTCCTCCTCTTCCTCCTCCTGTTTTTCCTCTTCTTCCTCGTCCTCTTCCTTCTCCTCCTCACGTTCTTCCTCCTTCCCATTCCTGCTCCTCCTCGTCGATCTCCTTTTCCCCCTCCTGCTCCTGTTCCTCCTCCGCGACCCGCCGCGCAGACATCGCGCAGGGGCTAGCGGCGGTTGCGCAGGCGCTGAAGGCCAAGTGGCCTCCGCGAAACGACCAGCCCTCTGGCCTCGCAAATAAGTCGACGAGTACCGTTGAGCAAGCGAGCTTTCTCGAGGACCGCTGTGGAGTCTAGAGTGTAAGGTCTGGAGTCTATCGCCCAGAGCCTAGAGCTCCACTCGAGAAAAAAGCGCGTGGGCGCGGGGCGGGTGCGAGGCACCTTGCTAGTGTGCCCGCCCGCTCGTATGAACAACCGGCTGGCTGAGGCAAGGCGTTGCCAGGTTGGTTCTGGCAGCAGAAGCCCCCTCACGCCCCCCCCCCTTCTGCCACTCCCCATCCCCTCCAAAGCAATCGATATTTCTCCAGGCGAGACCAGCGCGTGGCGAACGAGGGTGGCGAAGAGGTGGAGGAGCCCCATCCTCTATCTCCCCCCTTTTCCTTCTCGTCCTCCCCATCTCCGTCTCCTACTTCCCCCCCCTTTCATGCCACCCCTCCTCTCGGCGGCGCACCTGGGGGGAAGTGAGAAGAAGCGGGCCTTCTCAGAAGGCTCGGAAGTAACCCGGCCTTCTGTGAAGTTCTCTAAGTTTTCCCCGAAGACACAGGAAACTTATCAGAAGGCACGAGGGCTTCTGAGAAGCCCCGCCGCCTTCTGAGAAGGCCTTCTTCTTCTCACTCCCCCACCCCTCGCTCGCCGCCGATCTTCAATCTCGGCGGTTCGGCCAGATGCACCTGCAGAACTGACCCCCTGTCCTCAAAATTCTGGACCTCTGACATTGGTCCGGTTCCAAACGATTAGGGGTATTTTTATTGCTACTCGCCCGTTCACTCCCTTTCATGCCACACCTTGCCCTGTCGGCGGCGAGCGAGAAGAGGAAGCGAGCAGGAGAAAGCCTTCTCAGAGGATGGTTGGGCTTCTCAGGGTCCTTCTGAGAGGTTTCTCTAGCACATTCGGAGCATGCTCAGAAAATCTATGAGAAAGCCGGGGGACTTCCGAGCCTTCTGAGAAGGCCCGCCTTCTCTCAGAGTCCCCCCCCGCGCTCGCCGCCGATCCTGCCACTCGCCCCTCGTCCCCCCCCCCCCCCTCCCTGCTGCCGACGACGGCGGCGCCCCCGACAGGCTGCCGGCACCTTGGCCCTGACGCCGCCGTCGCCGAATGGCCATCCCCAGGCCAGGGCGCTCGCCTCGGAGGGGCGGGAGGCTCGGGCGGGTGGTGAGGCGGGGTGGCCTAGATTTATGATGCTCCAACCTACTTCAGCCTTGAGCACCAGGAAACACTTCGAGCGCCAAAAAGAGTACCGACATTCAAGGGTTTTCACGTGTCGGGCCCTGGGAGACACTCGCCCGACACTGTTTCGACACTCTTTTGACCCTTTCCGGGGCGCTCGAAATTATTTTTGGCAAGGCCTGAATGAGGGGAGGAAAATGGCCGGAACGTGGCCCTGCAGGACCCCTTGCTGAAGCCAGAAAGGAACCTAAGCCTCCCTTGCAGAGCCTTCTTCTTCACCGCCCATGCAGATCACCCCCCCCTGCCACCCGCCTGAGGAGAGGAGGGAGAGAAGGTGGAGGAGGGAGGAGGAGGAGGAGGAGGAGGAGGAGGAGGATGAGGAGGAGGAGGAGGAGGAGGAGGAGGAGGAGGGAACACTGAGATCCTGGCGCCGCAGTTTTCACAGCCAGCGATTCTGCAAGGTTTCTGGCCTCGGGGCCCTCACGGATCTCTGGCTCGAAAAGTTGCGCAGACGGATCGGGTCTGAGGCTCCAGTCGTGATTTGTTGCGATGTTGCATTTTATCCGCAGCGTCGGATCTACATTGGAGACCCATGCGAAGAAACACCCTGCTTGCCTCCAGGGTGGCTCGGTTTTCTTGGGTTTTGATGATTTTGCTGTGGAGCGCGTGACGATCCCACACCAAAAATCAATGGACGTCCTGGGGTCTCAGGGGTGGGTCTCTTGTGGAAGGTTTCTTGTGGTCGAGCTACCATTGTAAGGGGAAGGCGGAGGAGGGCGGAATCCCTCCTGCGGATACACGCGGTCCATGGAAATGTGTGACAGGGAATTTCAAGGAAATCCACGACCTCACGGACTCCGTCGAATGGATCCAGGGAATCTTACGGAATGTGTGCCAAGGAAACCCAGCGGAATCCATGGTATCTCACGGAGTCTTTCCGTTTGATTTCCGCAGCGGTTTTTTACCCACCACCGCTGCGGCGAATGCCTCCCCAGACAAAACAAGAGATGATACATGGCAGACTGCGCCAGAATCGAACGACCCCCTTCGGTGGGCCGCCGCGAACAAGGACCGAACGTCGCTCCGCCGCAGGGGGCGAACGGGACGGCCCAAATTGGGAATGCGGAAGTGGGGGGGTGCAGGGTCGGCCAAGAAGTTCAAGCCGATTCCAATTACACTTCGTTGTCAGAGAGGGGTGGCAGGAGGAGGAGGAGGAGGAGGAGGAGGAGGAGGAGGAGGATACGGGACGGGAAAATGACCACAGCCACTGCTTCTTGTTTGCGCCGCCTTCCAGCCGGCCGAAAAAGAAGCAGTGGTTGTGGTCATTTCCCTGGTGCCAAGCTGAACGAAAATGACCACAACCATGGCTTTGTTTCTGCTGGCTGGAAGGCGGCAACAAAAGAAATGCAGTGGCTGTGGTCTTTTTCACGCCCCGTAGAGGAGGAGGAGGAGGAGGAGGAAAGGGAAACGACAAGTGTGGACGGAGCGAGGTGGAAAGGAAGGATAAGAATGAGGGGGCGGGGGCAAGGAGCAAGCGTCGGAAAAGTTGGAGAACAAGCACTTCGACAGGCAACCGACAAAGGACCTGGGAGCACGAACTCATTCAGGGGGCGCCTGGTGGGAATGTTGATGCCTCTCAGGTCCCCCCCCATGAAAATACCCACCGCCCCTGCCAGGATATCTCCCCGCCGCGATGGGCATTCCGCGCCCCGGGGCCGTGCTCAAGGGGCCTGCCGGTCTGTTGCCTCGCTTCTCCTTCTGACTAAACGCTATTTCCTCCGTGCCCCCCCTTTCGCTCCGCCTCCTCCATCCATCGCCTGACCTCCCCCGCGTTTCGGGTCGGCTTTCGTCGAGCAGCGCTCGCGTTTTAGTGAGCTCCGTGCTGATCCATGCATTGGCGCTGTACGTGTATATATATATATATATATATATATATATATCGTGGGGGCTGGCGAGGCTGAATCGCAAGGGAAACTGGTTGCGCCGCGTGGCATGCCCAATAATTGTGCGACATGCAGCGCACCCCTGGAAATGCACGCCACGGGTAATGACGGTGGGGTGGGCAAATATTCATTCCGCATGACCCACGGAATGTTGCAAGGGAATCCCACGGAACACACGGAGTTTTACGAAACCCGTCTGACGGATTTTCGAGATTCATTTTATTGTCACGGACTCCTTGTTACGAAATCGCGCGGAATCCATGGAATCTCTTGCATGTTTTTCGATGGGCACATGGAATAGTATTGAATCTTCTGCTATGAAATGGCAAGGAATCCATGGAATTTCACGGAGCCGTTCGGTGTCGCGGAATGTTTGGTTGGCGTCTCATTGAAACCGCAGACTCTCGCGGGCCCGTTCCGACGGATGCACGAAATCCACAGAGTCCCGGAATCTGCGACAGGGAATCCCATGGAATCCCTGTATTTGTTTGATTGGTGCACGGAATCCCAGGGATATCATTCTTCAATTTTGCTTCGGGGTCCAATTGAACCCACGGAATTGCACGGACGTCGTCCGACGGATACGCGGAAACTCACGGAATCTTCGCTAGGGAACCCCAAGGGATCTCACAAATTGGTTTCGACGGATACACAGGATCCGCGGAATCCAATTGAATTTGTTATGCGGAATCTCACATCATCTTTCCGACGGGTACACAGGGTCCATTGCAAATTGTGTTAGGGAATATTACGGAATCTCACGGCTTCCGTCCGACGGATAATCGGAGTCGGAATCCCCCGGATTTTTGTGTATTAGGGGGCCGCACGGAGTATCATGAAATCTTTCTGACGGACACGCGGAATGTATTTGAATTTTGGTGTATCCGCACGACGGACTTTATTGACATTGCACGGAGTTTCTGACGGATGCATCGAATATCGTGGAATTTGTGTTATGAAAAGTTACAGCGTTCGTTGAATCCCACGGAATGTGTCCGACTGGTACGCGGAATCTTCGGAAGGTCAAACAATTTGTTCTAGGGAATCAGGCAGAAACGGCAGAATCGTACGGGATCTTTCCGACGGATATTCGGAACCCACGGGATCTGACAGTATTGTTGTTATTGCAATCGCACGGAATTCAGTGCATCTCACGAAATTGTTCCGACGGATCCACGGGTGTTCACGGAATAATTGTTGCAGAATCGCACGGACCGCGGAATTTGTTCCGACCGATATACAGAAGTCGCCAGATCATGCGGAATTCGCGCGGGGCGTCTACATTTGGTTGGGGTTATGTAGGATTCAGTTGCAAGTGGAGCTCTTGGTTTTCAACCTGCGTTTTCACATACGTTTTCGGAACTCAAGTGCAAGTGACCCTGGATACGCTTTCGGCAGCGATGAGGTCACGGCCTCCACCAAGCAACGGCCACCGCGGCCACGACCAAGGCCACGGCACTGGAACGGCCGCCACGGCGGCGGCCACGGGCGCGGCCAGGGCCCCAGTCACGCCTGCCGTGCCGCGCATCGACCACGGCCGTTGACCGTGCCGCGAGCTGACACTCTGGCATTATTTTCTCGCGCCGCCGTCTTTTTGCGGCCTCCCCCATCTGCTTGCTGCTCCCCCCAGTTTGGGCGCGCCCTAGAGTCAACGCCGATCTTGGCGCTCTGCAGTGCAGGCGGAGGCGGACCATGACCGATTCCAACCCCTTTTGCCGTACCCTCATGGGTGCTTTGGCAGCAGGTGGACCACCGTCGCTCCCGCGAAGGCGTTTCTGCGTGCGATGTGGTATTCCAGAGCCGCACCCAGATATTTACGTGTGCGCCTACAGTGGAAACCCAGGCCAAGAAACATCATGTTTTCCTCCAGGGTGCTTTGGAGTTCTTGGGTTTCGATGGTTTTGCAATGGAAAGCGTGACGTTCCCACACCAAGCATCAATGTACGCCCTGGGGTCTCAAGGTTGGGAGTCTTGTGGGCGGTTTCTTGTGGTCGAGTTCCGATTGTAAGGGATTTGGGAGGTTCTTGGGAGGCTTCAGAGAGGTTTCTGGGAGGCGCCGTGCAGAGTGCACATCACGCAGATTGCATCACGGAACTTCCACTACATCGCTCAGCACCACACGTGGTGCACCGCAAAGTTTGCCAGTTTGCACCACGCAGCTTGCACCACACAGTTTGCACCGCACAGCTTGCAACCCATACTGCGATGGCCTTTCGGCCGGTGCCGCCGACCCTGGACGTCGACAACGACGACGACGACGACGACGACGACGACGACGACGACGACGACGACGACGACGACGACGACGGTGGCGTCGGCGGCGACGACGACGACGACGATGACGACGACGACAGCGGCGACGGCGACGGCGACGGCGACGGGAACGACGACGACGACGACGACGACGACGACGACGGCGACGGTGGCGGCGGCGACGACAACGGCGACAACGAAAAACAGCCAAAAACTTGGAGACACTCATTGATTTTGCCATCTTGGTGTTCTCTTGGGGTGCTTTTTGGGGCTCTCATGGGCCTCTTGGGATCCTGTTTGGGGCTTCTCGGGCGCCACTTGGGGCTTCCTGGGGACCTTGTTTGGTGGAAGGCTCCACATGCAGGTTGGTGTCCCCCCCTTTCGGGAGCTTGTTGAGGCCCTCTTTGGGCTCTATTCGGCCGCCTGGGGAGCCTCTGGGGCTATTTTTAGGTCGGGCCTGCCCCCCTACAGAGGGATTGTGTACGAAAAATAAATAGTTTAAAAAAACAATGAAAAGATGCCCAACAATACCAAACAAATAGTCCCCAGACTATTTTTTTACTCTTTTTGAATTCTCCCCCTGTAGAGGGGCAGGCCCGACTTAAGGGTATTTTCGAGCGCTTCAGCGGCCTCTTGTGCCGTCTTGGTGCCGTGCTGGGAGCTTCCTGGGCCGTCTTGGGGCGTCGGAGGCCCAAGAAGGCGAGGACGCGAAACACACAACACTTGAATAAACATCAATGACCGGCAGCCTGCCGTAAACCGTCAACACGGCTGCCGCAGGGGACTTCGTAAAGTTCTCAGACATGTCTTTCGCATCATGAATGGTTCAGAGTGCCACAGGACAGCTTCTGACAGCATGGTATGATATATTGAAGGCGCGCATGTGGCTCAATATAACCATGATGTCCTGGGAGTGAGCCGGTAGAAATATGGCAGTTACATGCAGTTCGTAGGACGAACGAAAACCTCTCAAGCTTTCTTTTCCACGGAGTGAAAAACAGGGTTCTCAACACGAATTTCAAAATCTCGACCAGTCTTGCGAACATTTGGCCCAGGTCACCACATTTTTCGTTCTTGTCGGCCCGAATCCCTCTTCGCTCATGGTCCCATCTGAGCTCAACGAGGTATGTTCGCTTCTTGGGGCCCTCGTTGCGGCTCCTCTTGGAGCTCTCTTGGGGCGTCTTATGAATTTCTGAGGTGGTCTTGAGGGTACCTGATCTTATTGTTTTTCGGATGTTTTGTGCATCCTGGGGGAGGGTACTCTCGAATGCTCTTCATTTTGGCCGGTGGAGGGCCTCATGTTCTGAAAGCATGTTCTCGTGTCTTAGATATGATTGTACCGTTGGCCGACTTGGAGCGATCTTGAGCTGATTCAGGGCCCTCCTGGAGCAAGCCGTGGTACAAGTACGTTCGAGGTGTTAAGGTTGCAGGAAATCGAAAGGGAAAGCTCCTCCCAGGGAGGGCTGCTCTCCCCCGGGGGGGTCACGACGCCTGGGACCCCCCCCGCCCCTTCCTGGCCATCCCCCCCCCCTCTGCGGGAGATGGAACAGAGGAAAGGGGGCTTCCCTTCCACTCGATTGCAACGTTGCTCGAGCCCCCTCTGGCTGGAACGCTTGAGGAGGAGGGCTCAGGGAAAGGGGGGCGGACCGGCGACAGCGACGGCCGCGGCGGCGACGACGGCGGCTCAAACGAGAAAGCCTCTCACGCACGCCGACGGGCGCGCAGTGCAGAGTGGGCCACAGGCTCAAGTGTGGGACATGGTGCTCCCTACATCGGGAAAATCGTCCGTGCTGGATGTGTATGTGAATTTCGGGAGGCGGTAGCTTCCATCGTGGTCGCACATGCACAGGGATACATACATACATGCATGCATGCATGCATACATACATACATACATATATACACATACATACCTACCTACCTACCTACCTACCTACCTACCTACCTACCTACATACATACATACATACATACATACATACATACATACATACATTCATACGCATGTGTATCTATAAATGTATATGTGTGTACCGTTGCGCTGCCGCGCGAATCCAGCCACCGCGCCTTGGGGGCGCGTTTGGGGGTCCTAGGGGGGAGGGGTGGGAGTGTGGGGGGGTCTGGAGGAGGCTGCCGGGGATCGTTGCGCCCGCACTCGTAGTTTTGCTGCAATGTTGTGCGCGAAGGGGGCGGACCCAGCGATTGTCCTCAAGGGTCCCAGGCATGTTTCGGCACGCCCCTCACACGGACCATGGCCCACAGGGAGCCCCACAAGTTTGTGGGCAACCCCCAGCCCAGTTTCGGTTCCTTGGCCCCGTCCCGTCTCACCATTTCTCCCCGTCCTCCGTCCCGGCCTCCCCCGTCCCTTCCAGCCCCTCCTGCTATCCACCCTCCTCGCAAGCCCCCGGCACGTTGCCCATCACCTGGGATGGGGGAGGAGAGGATGAATCGAGAGAGGAGGGGGGGGAGGAGGAGTTTCGGCACACCCACTCGCACGGACTGTGCCCCTCAGGTCGAGCAGTGGCGAAGCGTCTTGGCTTGCCTATGGGCCCACCAAAAAATCTTCAATGAACTGTTCCTGGTCTGCACGACATGCTCTCAGAACGTGTTTGGCTGAGACTGTTTGTCTTAAGGCATCGGATTTGAGTTCTAAGATTTTGCTATTGTTCTCAGAACATAACTCCGTGCGGGCGATACTAGAGCTTACCCCACCTTAGGGTTTTTTGTTATCCCGGTTCAACAGGATTCAATTGTGGAGAAGGGTGCGGAGGCCGAACTTTGTATTCCACGGCGTATAGCCACGATCTTCGAGATCTCTCGAGTCAGTCTTGTGCCGAGCGCCGGCTGGCTGGCTGTAGCCACGAGCATCGAGATCTCTCGAGTCAGTCTTGTGCCGAGCGCCCAGGATCACCATCATCATGATCATCGCCATCTTTTTCAGCACAAGTTCACCCTCCACAGGAAAATCCGTAAGGGCTTCGCCCCATGCCGCTTGCCCCCTGTCTCGGATAATGGGAGATGCAAAAGCTACATCATGATGTCTGGGCGCCGCAGTGAAGCAGTGTCGGGACCTGTTTGTTTTTCGACCCTGACCCAACGGATCTGCGTCACAGGTGCCACCGAATTTCAGAAATGTAGCAAATCCCCTGTGTTTTTGGACCCTTACCCTACGGATCTGCGTGAGGGGTGCCGCCGAATTTCAGAAATGTGGCAAATCCCTTGTGTTTTTGGATCCTGACCCTGCCGATCTGCGTGAGGGGTGCCACCGAATGTCAGACATGTGGCAAATCCTCTGTGTGTTTGGACCCTGCCCCTGCCAATCTGCGTGAGGGGTGCCGCCGAATTTCAGAAATGTGGCAAATCCTATATGTTTTTGGACCCAGACCCCGCCGATCTGAGGGGTGCCGCCGAATGCCAGAAATGTAGCAAATCCCATTTGTTTCTGCACCCTGACCCCGCCGATCTGCGTGAGGGGTGCCACCGAATGTCAGACATGTGGCACGTCCTGTGTGTTTTTGGACCCTGACCCCGCCGATCTGCGTGAGGGGCGCCGCCGAATTTCAGATATGCGGCAAATCCCTTATGTTTTTGGACCCAGACCCCGCCGATCTTCGTGAGAGGTGCCACCGAATGTCGGACATGTGGCAAATCCTATATTTTTTGGACCCTGACCCCGCCGATCTGCGTGAGGAGTGCCGCCGAATTTTAGACATGTGGCAAATCCCATGTGTTTTTGGACCCTGACCCCGCCGATCTGCGTGAGGGGTGTAAATTTTTACCCACGCCAGCAATTCAGACAACACGCTCAGGGCGTGGTAACGATGCTCGTTTTGGGCCTCCCCCCCTCGCGCGGCCCATCAACAAGGAACAGTAAGCAGCAAGAAGCAGAACTGTAACACAGTAAGCAGCAAGAAGCAGAACTGTAACAGTGGAACCTGGAAGCTGCAACTGGTACAGGAAATTGCGAACCTTCGTCCTACAGCCTGGTGGCCCCACAAGGGAGCATGGATCCTTGATTATTCCCGCCAGACCCCCGAACTTTATTATCCCCCGGATATTATATTATTGCCCGCGGTCGGTTACTTTCGTTCTAAGAACATTCGGTGGTAGGCCTGGCAGGAATGCCGGGACGGTCGGTCCCCGCCCCATCCGGGGGTTCCATGCGCGGCTTTGGAGGGAGTCCTCGCGTGCGGCTCCGAGCGGTCCTCGACAGATCGCATTTAAGGGGCCACATGTGAACCCTACCCCTGCCCCCCACGATTTCTGAGGGGGAGGGTGGGGTTCATTTCGCTCGGGAGCTCCCGAACGAAGTGAGCCCCACCCTCCCACTCGGAAATCGTGGGGGGCCAGGGGTAGGGTTCACACGTGGCCCTCTGGCATCGCTCCCCGCGGGGAGCTCTGGCGCGCCCCCCCTGCGCGCTTGCTCTCTGCAGAGCCCCGGCCGCCCTGCCCCGCGCGTTAAGGTGGGCGTGTCCCTCTACAGGAGGACTATTCCAAATTCCAAAATAGTCCAGAAACAGTCTGGGGATGATTTGTTGACAATTTTGCTAGATTTTTGCGACTTTGAGGGTATCTTTAATTTTTCGTCCGACATCCCCCTGTAGCGGGACATGCCCGACCAAACCCGAGCTCCACACCTCCCGCGGAACGCACGGACGCCTATCTTTCGCCTCCGCCCCCCCCCGTGGTCCTCCCCCCTCCCACTCGCCTCCGCCTCCTCGCCCTCTTCCTCGTCGTTGTCGTCGTCAGCATCCACTTCCCCCTCGCCTTTCTCTTCTCCTCCTGGTCCTCCTGCTCCCGAGGACGGGGCCACGCCCAGCCTCCACGACGACTCGATCCGAGTGCTGGTCTCCTCTCTCCTTTGATTGCTTCCTGAAAGCATCCCACCCCCTCCGCACATGCCTTTGGTTTGCTTCGCAGATTTTGGCGGCTTGTCTGTTGAAAAGCATACCATTGTTGGTAGTTCTTGCAATCGGAATGATTTCGGCGTTTCCGAACGGTTCTCCCGCCGAGGCGCGGGTCTCATTTTAGGATGGGCGCTTTGCTCCCGTCTTTCTGAATGGCGGTTTTGCCTTGACGCGGGCCGCTTTTCTGGATCCGACTCCTTCCTCGTTGTTGTCGCCCCGCTCCTTTCCCATCCCCCGCTTTCGCCTTCCCCTGGTCATCCTGCTCCTCCTGCTCCTCCTGCTCCTCCTGCTCCTCCTGCTCCTGCTCCTGTTGCTGCTGTCCCTCCTCGTCCTCCTGCTTCCTCCTCCTCCTCCTCCATTCCTTTTCCTTATGCATGATTTCTCCTTGTTGCACCCCGAAGCCAGTGTTTGGGGCGGGCCGGGCGTTTCGCCAGAAACTTCCTCACCGTGTACGATCCTGGAGCTCAAACAATTCGCAACAGCTTTGCGGATTGAGGGTGGGTCGTTTTCAAAATGTTAATCTCGCTCTAGCGCCGCGCACATTCGTTTTTAACATTTGCAAGAGCTTCACGGATTGAGGGCGGTTCGTTTTCAAATGTGGTTCTCGCCTTAGTGCCGCGCACATTCATTTTTAAATGTTGCAAGAGTTTCTCGGATTGATGGCGGGTCGTTTTCAACATGTGATTCTCGCTCCAGCACCGCGCACATTCGTTTTAAACATGTACAAGAGTTTCACGGATTGAGGGCGGGTGGCTTTCACCCCCATTGCTTATGTTCCTGAAGCAAAAAACGACGTGAGCCGCCGTGCGCTCCAACCAAGACTGGCCTGACCCCCACCCCGAAACGTTACAGGTCTCGATGATGGGGCAAACATTGTCCGTGGGAAACAAAACACATCTATAGGCCTGGTCAAGGGAGTCGTCGAGTCCGACGCCTGTGTGTTAGCTGTTTTTCACAGGCGCCGATGGGCATCTCCAGGGCGATTAAAAAGGGCTCGGAGAAACACACACACACACACTCGCAAGGCCACCTTGGCTCTAGCAAGAGTGTGTCGAAGCGCCCTAAAGAATGGCCCCTGGAGCGAAAAACGAGAACGAAGAAAGTGAGAGTCAGGCTGCGGTGCAGCAGGCGGCAAATCCGACGGGTATGCACGTGTGGGTGGCAGATCTGGCCAGCTCTCCACCCCCCCGGAAAAGTCCGTGGGTGCCGCACGAGGCCCGGACACGAATTGGACAGAGCTTCCGACGGGCAACCATCCGCCAAGTTTGAAACAGCCATCCCAGCTCAAATCAGGAGGAGCGGAGGGAAAGGAAGGAGAAGAGAGGAAATGGAGGTCAGAGTAAAGCCACGGGCTAAACAGAAGCCACTCCGCCTCCCCCTCCAGCCGCTCCTGGAGAGGGCTGCAAAATCTCGGCTGCCCGGGCACGGACGTCAGAGGCCTCAGCAGCGGAAGCAGAAGCAGGAAGCGTCAGCCGCCCCCGAAGCAGGAGCCGCCGCTGGGCCGCTGGCTGCACCGTCAGGCGCCGCTTCGGGAGCGTCTGCCTCGACCCGCCCGCCGTTTTTGTTCGCAGATAGGCGCTCGAGGTTTTGCCTTCTGCTCCGCCTTGAACTTCTCGAGGTTCTCCGCCGCAGACCCGAACAGTCTGGTAGCAGCCTCGCGAAGCTGCACCTGCAGAGCGGTAGTCCTGTCCGCCAGCTCCTTCTTTTCACCTTCAGAAAGATCGTAATCGCTTGGTATCGGCCACCAGAGAATCGAAGGTGATGGGAATCTCTTTGCCTGCCAAAATATCTTCCACGGTCAGCGAGGAGGGCGGAGGCGGCACTGTAGGGGCTGGTTCGGCAACTTCGTGATGAAGACGTTGCACCAACTCTTTATGCTTTGCCTCTGCCTGCTCCAATTCACTGGAAATAGACTGCACTCGCTCTCTTTGCTCTGCCAACAGCTTCTGGGTCGCCTCGAACTGCCCGACAGCTTTTCCAAGACAAGCCTCGAGCGTGCGCATGTTGTGGAAGGCGCGGTTAACCTGCTGTTCGAGGGGAGGCGGAGCTCTGGCAGCAAGCAGCGCCGACTCCTTCTCGCCCAGCATGATGCGGTACTTGTTGGTGGCCTCCTGGTCCCCGATTGCCACCAATGAAGCGACCAGACCCTTGAGCCGGTCGATCTCGACGGACAGAGTCGGGAACTGTAGAAGCCGACGGTGGTTGCTGTTGACCTGCACCGTGGGCACCGCTTGCGTGCCAGTCGCCTCCATCGACACCAGCGGGCTGACCACCAGCGAGAAAGAGAGGACCAGGACGCATAGGCAGACCGCCGCCACCGCCAGACGCGTTCGTCCACTGACCAGGCGGCGGGTAAGCCCAAACACCTCCAGGTCCACGGGGAGGAACGAATGCAGGCAGTTGACGAGACTGGCCACAATTCTTACATTGCTGCCAGCCTGCCTTATTCTTCTTGCACCCGCAACCGGAACACGTCCACTTACCACCCTGCAGTGGTGGCGCATATTGCTGCTGTTGGAGCCAGGGCGCGTACTGTCGCCATCTCGTGACTGCAGGCGGCGCCATGGCTGAAAGAAAGCCGTAGTTGAAAGGGGAACTCGCCCCGCGTTGAATGGCTCGCAGGAACGCGGGCCCTTCTGAAGAGTCGTCCCTGCAACACTCATTCTAGCGCAGAAGGGCTAGCAGGAGGGGGAGG
>CAUYUJ010014677.1:378121-385058 GCA_963575745.1 Prorocentrum cordatum
CTCGTGGGCGATCTTGAGACGATCTTGGGGGCCTCTTGGGCCGTCTTGAGCCGTCTGAAGGCCGAACAGGCGAAAATGCCAAAATCCTTCAAAAACCTGAGGAAAATCAATGATTTTGGCCTCTTCGGGCCCTCCTGGAGAACCTCTCGACGGGCTCTTGGGCTGTCCTTGAGGCCTCTTAGGGGCCTCTTGGGCCGCCTTGGGCCATCTTGAGGCTATCTTAGGCCGTCTTGAGTACATCTATCTTAAAGCCATCTTAGCCGTCTTGGAGGCCATCCTGGCCGTCTTGGAGGCATCATGGAGGCCATCTTGGAGCCGTCTTGGGCAGGAAATTGGGGAATTGAGGTCCTTGGCAATCCTCCCGGGACCCTGGCGGGACGCGCCGGAGCCCCAGGGGGAGTTCTTTTGGAAAAAGAACCAAAACCAAAACCGTAATAGTCTGGCACGCCAAGCACCCATGTGATGAATCGACAGGGGGCGGCGGATATCGAAGACGCCTACGGCGAATCACCGCCGCCCCCTGCCTTTTTGGAAGCGCCTATGTGGCCGAACGTTGAGGCCAGACCTGCCAAGCTATCGGACCACGTGTTCCCCGAATCGGTTTGGAAAGCCTTCGGGGAACACGTGGGCATCTTGAAGGTCATCTTGCCGTCTTGGAGGCCTCTTGGGCAAGCTTTGGGCGATCTTTGGGGCTTTTTGGGCCGTCTCGGGCCAGCTTCGAGCGAACTTCGGCCATCTTGGTGGGTTCCTGGCACGTCTGAAGCTGTCGGAAGCCGTTTGGGGGGCCTCTATGGGCCGACTTGGGGCCCGCTTGGAATGCTCCAGGGCCGTCTTGGAGGCCATCTTGGGCGTCTGGGAGGCCATCTTGGGCGTGTTGGAGGCCTCTTGGGCCCTCTTGGGGCCCTCTAGGGGCCATCTTGGAGGCCACTTGGGCCATCATGGGGCTCTCTTGGGGGCCTCTTGGGCGATCTTGGGGGCTTCTTGGGCCGTCTTGAGCCGTCGGAGAGCCGAAAAGGCGCAAATGCCAAAATCCTTCAAAAACCAAGGGAGAATCAATGATTTTGGCCTCTTCGGACTCTCCTGGAGGACCTCTTGGAGGCCTCTTGGGCTGTCTGGGAGGCCTCTGGGGGGCCTCTTGGGCCGTCTTGGGCCGTCTTGGATTCTCTTGGGCCGTTTTGGAGGCCGTCTTGGACCATCTCGGGCGGACTTGGAGGCCATCTTGGGCCATCTTCGCGATTTGTTGAGGATGTCCCGAGCGAAACGGCCGTTTTTGGGCATTGACAGACGCATTTTGGGAAACGCGCGGGTGGCCGGCGGGACGGGCCGAAGCCCACTGGGGAGTTCTTTTAGAAAAAGAACCAAAACCAAAACTGAATCATCCAGCACGCCGTGCACCCCTGCAAGCAGGGGGCGGCGGATCGAAGACGCCTACGGCGAATCACCGCCGCCCCCTGCCTTTTTGGAAGCGCCTATGTGGCCGAACGTTGAGGCCAGACCTGCCAAGCTATCGGACCACGTGTTCCCCGAATCGGTTTGGAAAGCCTTCGGGGAACACGTGGGCATCTTGAAGGTCATCTTGGCCGTCTTGGAGGCCTCTTGGGCAAGCTTTGGGCGATCTTTGGGGCTTTTTGGGCCGTCTCGGGCCAGCTTCGAGCCAACTTCGGCCATCTTGGTGGGTTCCTGGCACGTCTGAAGCCGTCGGAAGCCGTTTGGGGGGCCTCTATGGGCCGACTTGGGGCCCGCTTGGAATGCTCCAGGGCCGTCTTGGAGGCCATCTTGGGCGTCTGGGAGGCCATCTGGGCGTGTTGGAGGCCTCTTGGGCCCTCTTGGGGCCCTCTAGGGGCCATCTTGGAGGCCACTTGGGCCATCATGGGGCTCTCTTGGGGGCCTCTTGGGCGATCTTGGGGGCTTCTTGGGCCGTCTTGAGCCGTCGGAGAGCCGAAAAGGCGCAAATGCCAAAATCCTTCAAAAACCAAGGGAGAATCAATGATTTTGGCCTCTTCGGACTCCTGGAGGACCTCTTGGAGTCCTCTTGGGCCGTCTGGGAGGCCTCTGGGGGGCCTCTTGGGCCGTCTTGGGCCGTCTTGGACTCTCTTGGGCCGTTTTGGAGGCCGTCTTGGACCATCTCGGGCGAACTTGGAGGCCATCTTGGGCCATCTTCGCGATTTTTTGAGGATGTCCCGAGCGAAACGGCCGTTTTTGGGCATTGAGAGATGGGTTTTGGGCAATTCGCGGGTGGCCGGCGGGACGGGCCGAAGCCCATTGGGGAGTTCTTTTAGAAAAAGAACCAAAACCAAAACCTGAATCATCCAGCACGCCGTGCACCCCTGCAAGCAGGGGGCGGCGGATCTTAGTGACCTGCGGCCCATCCCGCCACCGTGCCTGGGTCATGGGCGAAATGCCTTTTGGAGATTTCCTTGTGTTTGGGGGTGCCTCCTGGGGGGCATGTTGGGTATCTTGTGGGTTATCTGACATCTCTTTGGGGCTTTATGGCTTCCTCCTGTTGTGGAGTGGCTCCGCCATCGCCCTCATTATGCCACGAACTTGCGCGCCTGGCTCATGAAGTCTATCGTAACAGCGTGCTCGTGGGACGTCGCGAAAGGGGGGTCGTTGGGTAGTGCACGTGTGCCCTTCAGGAGACGCAGCCCTTCACGTAGCTGCTTTGCGCTGGCGCAGCCCATAGGGATCAAAAGGGCCTGGGAGAGTCTGTTCAACTGCCGCACGCCCCACGGCACTTTAATTTTTCGGGGGTCGGCGGACGTTTTTTGGGGGATGGGCTTCGGCGCGCTCGCGGGAGCCTCTGGGGGGTACCGTTGGGGCCTCTTCAAGAGGCTCTTGGGGAATCTAGCCACGGCGACATCATCCCTCTTGCGCGCCTCCGCAGCTTCGCCTCGCCCGCGCGGCACGAGCACGAGCACGAAGCTGGAACCGGTTTCCCGGTGGGAGGCTCTCCGTTCCACTGCGATCTCACCCCCAACTTCCGAACTGCATAAGCCTAAACTGCATGACTGGAGCTCTGCGCGGATTTCTTGGATCGGCGCTGGGCCCCTCCTGGCGGCGCGTCCAGCGCCACGCGCCAGAAAGGGTGGCCAGCGCCGGTCCAAGGAATCCGCACCGGGCTCCGAGAGTTGACAGGTATGCCGTGCGTGCTCCTCTGCGAGTAAGGATGCGCTGCTGCACCGAGGCTGCCCTTGCGCCCCTGCTTAGCCGGCCCATCCTGAGCCAACGTTGACGCCCAAGGAGCTTGAAGTGGTGGCTGGCTCAGGGGTCCTGCCTTTGTGGGCCCCGGAAACGGCAGGGCCGTTTTTTCACCGTTTCCAAAACAAATGTCCTTGAAAACGGAAGCGGCAACAAAAACAGCGACCGGAAACGGCAAAAAAAACGTCTCCAGGACTGGAGCCGGAGCCGGAACCGGTCGAACAACGGCGACGGAACCGGTGAAGAAACGGCGTCGGAAGCGGCAACAGAAACGGCAAAGCGGAGCCGGTAAAGCAACGGCCCTTCAGAGCCCCGAATCATCAGGGGTAACTCGGGTCAGGGATAACTCGGGTTCGTTTTTTCGGGAATCCGAACCCGAGTTACCCCGGACCCGAGTTACCCCGGATAACTCGGGCGTCCAGAGCCCCGAATCATCAGGGGTAACTCGGGTCAGGGATAACTCGGGTTCGTTTTTTCGGGAACCCAAACAAGAGTTACCCCGGACCCGAGTTACCCCGGATAACACGGGCGTCCAGAGCCCTGTCGTTTCCAGGGCCCATGGTAGGTCCTGCACGCCTGCCCTCTGATCCCCCCCTGCGGATCCTGGCGTCAGCGCCCCTGCCCCCCGCCGCCTGCCTCCGCCACTCCACGGGGACGGCGCGGCGCAGGCCGGGCCACCCGCCCAGAGCACGCCGTGCTGGCCGCCGGCCCCATGGGGGCGCCGCCCCTCGGGCCAGGCGAGAGGGGGGGGGATTGGGAGGGGGGGGGGGTACGAAATCTGCTGCACGTGCAGCTGGTTTATAGGCCTCGCCGAGGGGCCCATCCCTCGATGTGCATGGCCGCATCGAGGCGCCGGGAGGCGCCGGGAAAAGCAGCTCTGCGTGGGCTGGGTCTCAAGCCGCCCCCTTTCGGGGAAACGCAAGACCCGAGTAAGCCGGAACTCGGGTTTGCCGAACTCAGATGGGGCCTCGCCATTTTTATGACGGCCCCGTCGGGCCAACCCGAGTCCCCCGCACCCGAGTCTTACGTCTGCCCGACCCTTTGCTATCCCCCCCTTTCGCCCGGCCCGATCCCCTGGCCAGGCGCTGTCGCAGCAAGCGTCTCTGCTGGCGCCTCCGCCCCTGCGGCGCTCGGAGTGCTGTGCGACGGCCTCCCGGCGCCGCGCGCGCTGCGCCCCACGCCGTGCCCTGGACGCCCGCCTCCGCGCACCCTTCGCCGACGGGGCGAGGCGGCCCGTCCTGCCTCGCACGCGCTCGTGCCGCCGGGCGCCCCGCCGCCCCCTCCTCGCGACCCGGTGCAGACGAGGCCGCTGCTCCGCTCCACCACCGGCTCGGTGCCCTGCGGCCAGAGCTCGGCACGGCGTTGCGCACCGAGGCCGCCCTCCTCCCTGCTCCTCCCTGCTCCTCCTGCACCGCCTGCTCCTGCTCCCCCTCCTCCTCCTGCTCCTCCTCCCCCTCCTCCTCCTCCTCCTCCTCCTCCTCCTCCTCCTCCTCCGCTTCCTGCCCCTTCCCTCCGTGAGAGGGAACGGCCCGGCGGCCTCGGCCCCAGCTTCCCTCGCGTCCAGCGCCGGCTCCTCGAAGTGGAGCGGCGCGGTCGGGCAGCTTTATGTTCCTTGCCCCCGGCCCCCTCCCTGCCCCTGCGCGCGCGCACTGGCAGGAGGGAGGGCCAGGGCCGCTCCAACTCGGGCTGGTCTGGAGAGGTGGCGCGGTCGCCGAAAGCTGGCTATGCATGCGTTGGTCGGCCTGGTTTCATCGATTTTGATTTCGTTGTCTTTACCTTTCACGTTTTGTTTCGTTAATTTCGTTTATTGACTGGTTTAGTTGATTTTGATGTTGATTTAGATTGGTTTCGATTATAAAGAAAATGTTCGAGGCCGCGCGAGGCACGCAGCAGTTGTACGTGATCCAGTCCGCACGCCAGCCCCGTCGGATGTGGGACGGCGTTCGCGCGGCGACGCTCCGACGCAAGCCCGACGTAAATCTGACGTGGATCCGACGTAAATTGTGTTTCAAGTTGCCGCTCAAGGACCCCAGGTTCACTCTCATTAGGTTTGAGGACAGCACAGCCCACCCCCACCCCCGGCCCCACCCCCAGCCAGGACCCCCCATCCCCACCTTGTGATCCAGAGGGCCCCGGCTGGGGGTGAGGGTGGGTTCTCGGCCCCCGGGAACCTCAAACAACCACCCTCACCCCGGCCATAAGGCCCTCGGGATTGCCAGATCGGGAGTGGGGCTCCTGGCCGGGGGTCGGGGGGGGTCGTGCTGTTGATATCGCCAATGGAACGACGGAAATCAGCGGGGTCGACAGCGCCGACGGTCGCGCGCAGGCTCTCCGCGTGCAGTGGCGCGCAAGCGCCCTCTTCTCCACTCGGTGCGTCGCGCTGGCGGCCCGCGGAAGCCACCGCGTAAGGGCACGATGTCATCTCGCGTGAGACTCCTTCCCCTCCGTTGCTCCATTGGTGTGCTGGTCGCGCGGGCAGCGCCTGGGCGGGTCCACGCCGCGCCGCGCCTCCCTCCATTCCTCCTCCTCCTTCCGCACCCCCCTCCTCCTCTCCTCCTCCTGCTCCTCCTCCTGCTCCTCCTCCTCCTCCTCCTCCTCCTCCTTCTCCTCCTCCTCCTCCTCCGCCTCCTCCTCCACATCGTCCCGCCCGACCTCTTGGGGAGCGCTTTTGGCCCGTCCAGGCTGCCATATCGTCTGCGCTCGAACGCGCGTTGCCTGCTGCTGCCCCTCCTCTTGCCCACGCGTGTCTTGCGCATGTCGGCGGCCGCGATTTCTCCCGGGGGGAGGGGGTTCATGTCGTTCCGGATGCCCCGAGCGGAGTGAACACCCCCCCCCCCTTAGAACTCGTGGGGGATGGGGGTAGGGTTCCCATGTGGCCACCTAGTATGGTTTCGCTCGTCCTTCCGCCCCCCCCCCCTCCCCGCGGCGGCGGACCTCCCGGCGGCGCGGAGGCCGCAGCGCGCCAGCTGGCGGAGAGGCTCACCGGGCGCCTCGAGGCCCTGCGCCGCGCGGCATCGCCGCTGCCGGCTGCCGGCCCCGTGCGCCTGGCGTTCTGGCCGCCTCCAGCTCTCGCCATGGTCGGGTGCTGCCAGAAGTGCCCCTGGCCCAAGGTGCCCCCAGGATTTCCAAGGAGGCCCCCACGGCCTCCAGAGCACCCCTCACGAGGCCCAGACGGCCCCAGGGGCTCCAAAGTTGAGCGAAAAGCTGGGGTACCTTTGGCCAGGGGCACCTTTAGCAACCCCCTACCTGGGGGGAGAGGGTCCTGAAGGGAACGGGTCCTGAGGCTTTTCGCCGTTTTCCCAGGCGGTCGCAAACATGGATCAAGGGGGCGTGGATTAGCGCCGGGTCCCGTTTCCATGGGAAACAGCGGATTCCTGCCGCCGGGCAAGGCGGCAGCGGCCGCATTTTGGGGAGGGCACCTCCCCCGCTCCATGGATTTGGCGACCGCGCGCCAAGTCCATGGATCGCAAAGCCATTTTCGCGCGGCCCCGAGTTTCGGGCTCGCGGGGCCCACACGCTGTTCCCCCCATGCTGGGGCTTCCTTTCTCTCCTCGTTCACCCCTCCTCCTGCTCCTCCTCGTTCTCCTCCTCTTCCTCCTCCTCCTCCTCCTCCTCCTCCTCCTCCTCCTCCTCCTCCTCCTCCTCCTCTTCCTCCGCCCTGCTGCCCTCTGCTGAAAGGGGCCGTGCACCTTGCCCCGAGATGCAGTGACCCGGCTCCTCTCGTCCCTTCCCCTCTTCC
>CAUYUJ010014678.1:0-70000 GCA_963575745.1 Prorocentrum cordatum
TCAGTCTGCGATCAATGATCGACGTGCCCTGCGGAACCTTCCACCGATACGCTCGGTGGATGAGGCATTCATGGAGAGCTGCAGGCAGAAAGGTATTGTTCCGAGAAGTAATCATACACTCAAGCAGCTTAGTAAATGCCTCAACAGGATCTGCAGACACGCGCCTGACACACCACACAATGCCGCGTGGAGCCTTGAGACATTCGACGATCATGATGGATGGATCAATCTCGACGAGCTTGTACGCGAGTTTCCGCGGCACAACGGACGTACGAGACAGGACGGGTATAACCCTAGACTGGATGAGGCCAAGATCATCGCCGAGACTTTCTACGACAGAACGGTTGACCAGATGGCTGCCATCATGATGGCGATCGTTCACGTCCGCGAGTCGGACGGCGAGGAGAAGCAGCGTCTCCAGTTTAAGGTCTTGGTACGGGATTCTGGCAAATCCGACATCTTCATCCGTGCCTCGCAAGGGCACTCGTGGACGCTCAAGGCCCCTTGGTCGCTGTACAAGTACATTGTACTACACGAAAATCCTGCCGGGAGACCGGCCCCATACCCCGAGGTTGCCATGCATGGCACACGATGGACAGCCTTTGAGGGCATCATGTGGTATGGCCCCTCTTGTCGTAAAGAACACAACACCAAGAAGAGAGGGACAGGCCGATCACACATCCACTTTGTCCCGACGCTTCGTCGTCGCGGCGTGCAGAGTGGATGGGACCCCGATTCCGAGATCGTTTTCTTTGTGGACTAGCATCAAGCCCTGAAGGACGGAGTCGTATTTTGCTGGTCCGACAATGGGGTTCTCCTATCAGAAGGAAAAGATGGCATTATTGAGCCGTATTGTATTTCACACGTGGAAGAACTTTCCGCGGGAAAGCAATGGCGGAACCCAGAATATATGGGCAATCGCCTTGCACGCGTCTCCACTGCCACAATGACGGCCCCGCACAGGTGGAACACTGTGGGCAGTGCTAGCATCAAGCACAGATGGTCTCTTGACCGAGAGGCGAATGAGCCTCATACGGCTCATGTTCAAAGAGAAGTAGGGGACCACGACAGCCCAACAGTGCTGGGAAACCAGCCCGAGGTCCACCAGATCCTTATGATCAACGAGAGTGAGGCAGGAAGCGCGGCTCCGAGCCGTGCTCCAAGCCAAGGGCCTAGTGCCATATCTTGGCAGGTCCTCAGCACCTCAGATCTGGATCAGATCGCGGCCGCTCTAAATCCTGAACAGGTGGAACAGCTAGCGGACAGACTGTACCAGCAAGATCCCCGGGCCGCAGGCCAGGGAGCTATGTCCGCTATGGTGACGCGTAACCGTCAGGCCATGCAGGGAAACCTGCCCGTTAATGGACTCAGAAACGACATGCCCGAACCGCAGGGAGACCCGCAGACGTTCGGCCGCATCTTCGGAGAGCCTGCTCGATTTGAGCAGATGCCAGGGAGCCCCTCGCATAGCATGCACACACCGAGGGGCATGACCCCAGTGGCGACGCCACCAGCGCAGTCTCCGTTTGGGACTCCTGGTCGATCTGCCACGAATGGCACTCTCATGGAGCGGATCGCCGCGGCCAGAGCTGAGCATGGCACAGCTCTTTTGAACATGATGCCACCTGGCACGCCAACGAGTCTGCAGGGAAACCTGCCCGGCACTCCAATACACCATCGACCTTCTGCTGGCCAAACTACTGCTGCTGGCGTGCCTGATGACTACCGCGCAAGGGTGGCAGCTGCGGTACAACAGGTGCAGAGTCACAACCTGCCCCACCCGAGCGGTCAGAGATGGAGGCCAGCCTGGTCCTGGGAGCCAGAGGGTCCGAACCCACGTGACCCTGCTCGGCAACGAGCCTTCATCCCGGCCTTCAATGCTCATCCGAGCATGGCCCAGGGCCAGAGGCCAGCGCCAGCACCAAATGGATCCGCCACTGTACCCAGATGGGTCTAGAGTCCCGAACAGATTTGTTCGCGAAATGGCGGATCAGTTACATAGCCTCACGAATGTGCGCTGCAGTGATCAGTCCATGTATCCGCACATGGCTTTCATGCGTGCACCGACAACGCCAGAGGTGGCCGTCCAGCCTACTGCCAATTCGATATCATCAGGCAGTAGAGGAGTACCAGACTACATCAGGCAGACGCACCACACTCAACAGGCGTGCTTTAGGCGCAGGCAGGCAATACAGAGCGCACGTGGCCAAGCACGCGCATCCGCACTTGAGGTCGCGAGGAACAGAGGCTCACCCACGCGAGGAAACTCGCCAGCCGCGTCGCCCGCAGCCTCCACAACGGCAGCTCCCCCAGCAGTGGTTGCCGTAGCACCGGAGGTACTGGCTCCCGCAGGAGATCCTCCAGCTGCTTTCCTGGGCCCCGAGTCAGTCCTGGAGCGGCAGCGGCGGGTGTACCCTAGGGCGGCAGATGTGGAAATCTATACTGGGATGGAAGACACCTGCGCGGTATGCCTCGAGGAGTTTCAGCCGAGAGAGAGCATCTACCGCTCGAGGTGCAACCACCAGTTCCACGAGGAGTGCTGGAACTCGAATGTGGCGGGCCATGTTGCGAATCAGCGAGAAGGAGATCCACAGCAACCAGTATGTGCTATCTGCCGAGCGCCAGGCATCATAGCGTCATCGTTTCCGTGGACCGGCTCCTACACTCAGGCTCCCGAACAGGCAGCGAGGGAGCTGCGGGAGTTGAGGAGCACGGTGGAGGAGATGACAGCCAGTATGCTGGACAGGCAGACAGCACAGCCCCAGCAGCGGGGAAACCCGCCGGAGGAGGTGAGGTCGCCGACGGAGACGGGATATTTCGACCAGCTTATCCCGATGACGGCGCCTCAGCAGGGAAACCTGCCTAACACTCCACCTGTGCCGATCCTTCCGACTCATTACGAGCCTGGAGTCGGGCAGGTGGCTCCTCCGATGTCTCCCCAGAGTGGGGGTGGGGCCGAGCTGCCACTGGACCCTGAACAGTTGCGAGAACTGCGTGTCCGCCACTTCCAGACCCAGATGGATAATGCACACATCACGTTCATGTTGGGCGCCGATAATCCTGAGACTGAGAGTGCTTCGTATGATCTCTCAGACTCTTCAGTGGCGACAGCGGCAACAGCAGTCAGGGCCGTCGAGCTCTCAGCAACGAACAATGAGTTCGACGAGTGGTTGCAGTACAGGGACCACCTCACGAATGAGGGATTACAGGACATCACTCTTCATTCGTACTTGACGCTGACGCGGCGTACTACCCGCGAACAGTACACGAGCATACGTGATGAGTATGCCAACTGGCGGGATGAACAGGGCGCTCAAGCCCAGAACGTGTCGTACTTCCAGTACATCGACCTGGCACGTATGGCCGCAGGAAGGCCAGGTGCCAGCACGACGCGGGGAAACCCGCCAAGGAGTACGACCGAACTGCGGGGAAACCCGCCAGACAGTGCAGCCGGCACTTCAGAGACAGTGCACATCAAGCAGCCTAGTAAGACCTTTCTTGAGGATGGTTGAAATTCAATCCTCATAGACGTGGGCTCGAAGATTAACATAATGGGAGAAAATACGAGCCGCAAGTTTGTCCAGGCTGCTGAGGCACATAATCGTCCTTGTACGTTTGAACCTCGTTCTCGTTTGAACATCAACGGGGTAGGCGAGGGGTCGGCCCCAGCTGATACCGCGGGCACCTTTAGCATTGCCTGCGAGTACCAGGGTTCGACCCAGCTCGACTCGCACAAGACGAATATTGTGTCAGGCTGTGGCAAGGACCTGCCAGCTGTCCTGGGCCTCGACAGCACGCAGGACAAGCGCACTATTATTGTGCTCGAACGAGGCCAGGAGAAGCTGAGAGCCCCTGGGAAGGGACAGGTCAAGATGGAACCCCCCGAGGGCTCCAAGATCATGCCAACAACGAAGTTGCCATCAGGACATCTGTCAATCAGGTGTGATCGATTCGGAGCCGCGGGGCAACCCGCCTCGGGCACAAGTACCACATCGTTCCAGACGGTGCTGACAGGCGAGCCGACCGCTGCGCAAGAGCGCCAGCAATTGCAGGGAAACCTGCCTAAGGGGTTGCTCGAGACACTCGCCAAAGCAACGATGAGAGGCGACAGCGTCGATGATCTGGAGACGTTCGATTGCTTCGTAGCCAGGACACGGGCCCAGCATGGCGGACTTGTACCCATGGATGCTGTACGGTCTCGCCGGAAGATAGTGATGGGATACTCGAACCATGAGCTGCAGACGGTCAGCGACGCAAGGTCGAAAGGCCTATTGAAGCAGCTGGTGGACAATCCATCCGTGCTGGCCACGTTTGCGGAGCAATCCGCCTCTGAGGCTACCGCGCGCTGCAGTGCTGAGCTTCAGCATCTGATGGAAGCCCAGATGCTGGCAGACGTTGCAGGCGCAACTTCTTTATCTTGAAGATGGCAGGGCGACGCTGCCCCCTCGTCGCCTTGCCTAATGGCCGAAAGGCCAGGGGATAACAAGGACAGCGGGGCAACCTGCCATAGTAAAAGAGCTTTCGTCATCGAAGATACGAGAGAGGCTTGCGCTGACCTCCGCATCCGAGGTTATATCTGCGATCGCATTTCCCACAACGAGCTTATGACGACTGTGGGCACAGATTACCTGGGTGCGGTGATCAGTGGGGACTATACTCTAATATGGGTCAGTACCCTGGGTGACTGGCACGTACGAACCCCAGGAAAGAGAGTGGCCCCACACTGGTCTCGTATTCAAAACCTTTTGACAAAAGCCAAGAAGCTCCGCATGAAAATCATAGCGCTTGGCCCCCCAGGATACGTTTGGAAGTTATCCCCAATACGTGATATTCTGGAAGATCTCAAGTTGACAGTGGTACGGATGCGGTTGCGTCATGTCGGTCTCAGGTTTATTATGCAAGACAATACACCGAGTGGTACCTATATGCAGGTAGCAACATCAATACCGATCAGCTCTAAGTTGTGGGCATGTACGTGCAAATTGGCGATACCACAACATGTGTTGGATTGGCACGGCCAAACGGTACGATATGCCGAATGGCGAGCTCAGACACGTATCACACTCATCCGTCACCTCAACGACAAAATCCTGGGAAGCAACACTACGCACGGAAACGTGCCGATATACTTGAACACCTACACACGTACGGATCACAACATCCACCACTATGCGACGACCAACAAACAAGGACCGAAATGGTCTGATGTCATCCGACGTGTAACAATCAACCTGGATACCAACACGGTTATTCAGGATATCGCAGTAGCCGATCAACCAACAGGATATGATTGGCACGCACCACTACCTACAGGGGTTGCCAACATCAGCACACGGATGTACTGGCAGCCCGAGGAACCAGTCATGCTCGGAAACGAGCCTACTCAATCACCACAGAAACCTAGACGCGTCATCATAGATGACTGTCCTTCTCCCCTCCCGACTCTGGAGATTGAAGCATGCACCCACTCATCAACGACGATGGGCACACAGACCGGTGAACAAGACGAGCAAGTCTTACCTACGGAGTCGCGTATCAAACAGAAGGAAAGGCTCAAAGCCGAAAAGGAGGCAGGCATCAAGCCTCGCCGCATCAAAAAGCACGTTGAAGACGGAAACGATGATTGCGGTGACGACTAGTCGGGACTCGGACAGGATCTTATGGCGACCTGGAGCACTGACGTCCCTGTTGAGCTGATAAGCTCAGATGAGGATGATGACCTGTTCCTTACCCCCCCCCCCACATCTATTCCCGACACACACGCGGACATATATAGCATAGTAGCTACTCTATGCTATGGTCACAATAATTGCGTGGATATGTTGGAGCTTTGTGGAGTTGAGGGTGGCATTTCAGAGCTTGCCTTCTCAAGGGGTCTTTCCTCAGGAGGCAACTTAGACAAGACCACGCGCGTCGACCTGGGACATCCCATGGTGCAGCGAGCTGTAGATCATTACTTCGCAGTATGCCACGTACGAGCAGCCATACTACAGCCCAGTTGCCGCACCACGGGACCACCATCCCACTACAACTACAAAGCCAACCGTAGCACTTGGGAACAGCATCATAAAGAAGATTTGCCACACACAACTTACTGTGGCAAAATAGCTGTTACTCAAGATACTGCACGGAGGTGGTTTACACGCGAACAACCCACAGGAACATGGGTGGATGATATTTCCCCATGGAAAGAACTTGCCAACCGACCACAAATCACAACCGTACACATCGACCAATATGCGACGGGACTTAAAGATATGGCTGGTGACTATATCAAGAAGCCGACAAATATCACCAGCAACGACGAGACGATTCTGAAACCCTTTGAGCGACTCAAATGCAACGGTCAGCATGTGCACGTACAACCGTGCAACATAGAGCTTTCACTGGCACAAAAATACACTCGACGACTGCAGTCTGCCTTTGTGGAAGCCGCTTACTTGGCGAAAGCCATCGACACCACGCGCGGAGACGCGCCTACACGCACTGCGCATGCTTACCTTGATGACCTTCCTGATCAAGCTGAACCAGGAGAAGGTATGAGACGCATCGGCGATCGCATCATCCCAAAAGTGGCTACATGCCCGGCATGCATCGACAATGTCCGAAAGGACAGTCCTAGCCACTACAGAGATCCTACACAGTGTAAGTATCATGATTCTATCTCTGTATACTGGCCATGTTCTGCATGCCAAAGGGGCCTTACGAGAAGCAAGGGTGTTAAGAACCACCTCGACACTGAGCCCGGCAAATGCCGTTTTGCTGAGCCGCTCAAACTCCCAGACGATCATGATCCCGAGGGCAACAATGTGCCAGCTCGGTGGAAACCCTCACCCAAACCTGGGGAGGGCTAAGCTTCAGCATCGGGCGGCCGTCAGGGCGCTCACGCCAGGCCACCACGACCACGAGCCTTTGGGAATACTGATCCTACATCTGGCGCCAGCAGTTACGATATACTGCGAGACGCGCCCGAGCGTGGAAACACGCCTTCCGCGTCTTCAGGCGAGCCGCCACAAGTAGCGGCCCGCCGTGGTCGCCTACAAGGCGTACCACCACCACCAGATGCAGTTGACGAAGGAGACCGACTGCGGAGAGCCACAAGGAACCCTCTTGCCTCAACCGGCTCGGGGGCTCCACGACTACCCGACTGGACGAGATTCGACATCCAACACAGTCTGCAAAACCTCCGTAGTCACGAACCTCACGTAGTCAATAAGGAACTCCGTAAACTGCATTTGCGGTGGCACCATGCGAAGGAACCCAAGATGAGGCTGATCCTAGACAAAGTGGGACTGGACAACGTTCGACTAAACATGATCAAAGAAATATGTGACACATGTCGGGAATGTAGAGCATGGGAACGTCCAGGTAATTCTACGCTACCTGCCGTAAGCCTTCCTGGAAATTGGCTTGACGAAGGCGAAGTAGATCTCATGTTTTACAAGAAACGAACCATATTTCATATTATGGACCGATGCATCCGCCTGGCAAAAGGCCAAGGCATTTCTGATAGAGGACGTGAAACTATACTCGACGCCTACCACTACGGCTGGATTGCCTATCATGTACCCTTCAAAGTCTTAGATGCAGATGGAGAAGGCGCCCTCAACAATGACACTGCCAAGGCCATGATGGCGAACAAGGGCACGACACTTCGTATCCGAGCGCCTGGCCAACGCGCGACCTCGATCGAGTCACGCAACGGCATTCTTAGGGGCACGCTCCATATGATTGAGGAAGAGCTGAATAGACACAACATCCCTGTTGTATTCACTAGAGCATTGGCTGAAGGCATCTTCGTCACCAACGCTTTCAAGTTTTACAACGGAGCATCGCCATGCCAAGCACACATTGGGCGACAGCCCTCCTTTCTTCCTGACCTCGACACCCTTGACTTCCCTAAGGGACCCGAGACGTCAGGCCACGAACGAGAACGCCGCGTGAGGGAAGTTAGCCTGGAAGCAATAACTCAAGCCACGGCGGTAGCTAAGACAAATCGTGCTCTCAGGGCTAAGACGGCCCCATATGGTGCTCGCCTTTACTCAGCAGGGGACTTGGTCGACTATCGCCGACCCACAGCCACTAAGGACGACCATGGAGGCTGGAATGGCCCGTTTCCTGTGATCCGCACCGTGCCTGAACGAGGACACGTTGTCGTCAAGGCAGGATCACGTGAGGTAATTGTAATGTACCCTGATGTTCGCCACACGCTATACATTGAATGCCTCCTTACCAGGGAACTTGGCATGGACAACATGGCCATGCAAACCGTCCTTACATATGTGGCGCACCTTGGTGCAGGGAAACCTGCCAAAGTCTTTGGCTATATTCCAGACTACAAAAGAAACCTCAATCTTTCGGACGACAGCAAGTTCCACCCGCGCGTACATCTTGCACGACCGTACCTCGTGCGAAATTATTTCCGAGTTGAACGTGTAGTAGCCGTGAGACTAGCCAAGAGCGTGTCTAGTCTACCTGCAGTTAAGTACGCCACCGGGTCTACACTGATCCACTACGACAACGACGTCAAAACAGCCTTCCACTATTATGAGCGCGTGGGCACCGGCCTGAACATCTCTCAAATCACTGGTAGCACTCACTCCAGACTCATCCAGTGCCTGACGTCACATGTTTCTTCCCTAGGATTTCATGACGACCTTGCCAAGTATCAGCACTTGGGCACAACATCTGGAGAACATGACCAGCCTGGAGACAGGCCTCCACCAGACACCCCAGGTGCTTCATCACCAAGTGAAGGTCGCCTGTCTACAATCTACGAATAAAGCGAGGAAAATGACATCGAGGCTATGATGATGGAGGAGTGGTACGATGAACTACGCGTGGACCTTCATCCCACAACGGTTACCGACGATCATCTCTACTGCGTCCCAACAACTATGCTGCCCGACCTATGTGTTCTGGTCTCAGCATCCGTGGACGAGGAAGATATCATAGTGTCGGAAACGCTCGGAGACGAGCCTGAACCACAAGAGTCCTGTCTGATCTCTCTATGCTCGACTACACCTGACGAGGGCTATTCTCTTGACAGTGATGAACATGGTCCTCATGTTGAGTTATGTTCCACACCAGACATGTCAAAGGCAGTGCTGGATCAGACCCAACTTGCACAGCTTGAGACTGACATGGCCGCAACGATGAGAGTATATGTATCATCGGCTGCTAAACGCGCTGCGGTTGTCAAGGAAGACGACCTACTCACCAAAGCCGATATAGCAGCACACCCTAAAGAGGTTAGTGAAGCTTTGTACACCGAACTCAAGATCTGGCTTGATAACCGGTGCTTGGAGATGTATGACCTATCTAAAGCTTCCAACATCATGACACCCAGATATGTATACAAGTGGAAGTTTGTGAAGGTAGGCACCGAGAACGTTAGAACCATCCGTCTCAGACTTGTCCTTCGCGGATTCATGGACACGGAGGCGTTTGATGTAGAAGCCTTCACAGGAACTGCTCGAAGACAGTCCCAGAGGCTCCTGGCAAGTGAGGCGGCATGTCATCCAGAATGGATCTTAGCATCTATGGATATCGACAAAGCGTTCCTCAAATGTCTGACCTATGAGGAACTTGCTCATGCCACCGGCGAGGAAACTCGCATGGGTTGCTTCACTCTTCCACCAGGAAGCGCCCAAGTGCTTCGTACACCTACCAGGCTTCTCTTCTTACGATGAAAGCCGACACTGCCTCAGGTGCCTCAAGCCAGGGACGGGTACAAAGGACGCCCCAAGAGCGTTCTCCCTCAAGCTTCGTACGACCACACGAGCTATAGGCCTTACACCGACAAGTTACGATCCTGAGTTTGAATTCAGTCAAGATCTGTTAACGGCAAAACATGTCGACGATATCAACATGACAGGCCTAGAGAAAAACGTAGATGACTATGTACAACGTGTCGGAAAGGTGTTTGGCAAATGCAAGCTCAACAAACATTCCTATACGAACTGCGCCGTTCGCTACACCCAGAATGAACAAGGGGATGTGATCATGGATCAGGACGAGTACATTAAACAACTACGTCCTATCACACACCCTGAACTTACGGGAGCGGCGGCTGACGCCAAAGCTACCAAACTCATCACCGACATGTTCGTTAGCCTGCGAGGAGCTCTCGCCTATGCCGTTCTTACTCAAGTCTGGTTTAGGTGCATGTGGTCTCTCTCAAGAAGATCCAAGATCCCACCAACCTACAAGCCAGACGACTGAATGCTGTGACGCGAAAGCTGATCAGCAGCCCGAAACGCATCACTTTCCCTCGGATGAAACCGACGAACGACGTAGACATACACAGTAATTCGGGGTATCAGAAGCTCACCAGGGAGGACGACGATGAGACCCAGGGCCACGGCATCCGTGGGGCTAACGTACTACGGCGAGGAAACTCGCCTCAAGGCAAATACGTCATCAACCTTTGCGACGGACTATGCAGATCACACCGATTGCAGGTGAGGTCCAGCTATGCCGCTGAAGCACTTGCAGCTGCACACAACCTCGATGAATGCTACCCCGCGCCCATCACTCTCCACGAGCTCAAGGCAGGGGCACTTACTCCACGACAACTACGTGATATGCGTGAAGTTGGAGGCCTAGCCATTAAAGTATCCCTTACTATAGACGCTGAGTCTGTATACAAATCGCTATCCAGCAAAGATATTAAGATACCGACGGAACGGACTTTGCTGGGACATATCAGCTGGATACGTGAGCTCATGGATATCGGTATAGTGCACAACGTACAGTGGTGTGATACTAGAGACATGACCGCAGATGGGCGTACAAAGGGGAGTATCGATCGGGAGCTGCTTTTGGAGGTGATGTCAGGCACTCAGTCATTTAAGTGCGACGTGACGCAGTTTGCTCCCTTTCGGGGTCCTGAGGACAGAAACAAGCCTAAGTCAAATCAGTTTTAGTCTGTCCTTGTTGCCCCCGCGGTCCAGTCTGCCAGCACGGGCGCCTAACACAGAGGCGCCCTCCTAGTTGCTCGGAAACGAGCCTTACTTTTCACGCTTGGCAACGAGCCTGTTCAGATTGATTCAGGCTCTTTGCTTTAATACCTTTTTGCTCGGAGAGGTATAGCCTGTTTGGCTTACCTCTAGCCGGGCCGATAGCCCTTTGATGTCCAAAGGGCCATCTTGCGTATGCGTGAAAATGCTTTGCGAGGAAGCTCGCCTTACAGTCTGGTGTTAGGCCAGACTGTACGTACTGGTTTTTCTTGCAAACAGTCGCGCGCGCGGCCTTTGTGGAGCCTAACGGCTGCGCGGCTATACTCACCGTCTCCTCCCCTCCCGACTTTAAGGGTAGCTCTTTGGGAGATGCTATATAGGATCGGGAGTATAGCTCGCACGCCGTTGCCTTTGGCTCAAGGCACGCGCGCCCTATTTGCCCGGACACTGGTGGTGTTCGCTATGTGATGGAAAGATCATTACATCGATCTTATCTTATCTTATCCGCCCACTCCCCATACTGAATTACCCCAGCATGGCATTGGACGCTATCTGCCATCCGCTTCCCATGGAATCGGATGCTATTTGACTTACCATAGTCACTTCAGACTTGGCGGACACCTGGGGTTTTCCTGGCCCGTTCTGGAACCTCCTGAGCGAAGGGACAGCTCCAGAGACCCATTCGGCACATTCTGGAAGCGCCCGAGAGCGCCTGGAAAACCCGGGGATCGGGCCATTAAGAATTTAGAATATTGGATGCAGCGATAGCAGCACAGCTGTGACTTCTGGGGCATTCCCTTTCGTGCCAAGGGCACAGTAGCGTATATACGTTGTATGGATGTATGGATGCATGTATGCACGTACGTGTGTAAATATATGTGTGTAAACACAAGCTTGCATTAAGTTGTGTATATACATTACATATATGACAATACATACAGACCTATACCTGTACAAGTGTATAAAAGAAGCCAGCTACCTGTGTATATGCATATCGGTATATATGTATACGTAAACGCACATAGACATATATGATCTGTGTATGTGTGTTGAAGCCATGTTTTTGTCGTCGCTCCCGCGACCCACCCCGCAACCCACGCGACCCATGCTCGCGATCCACGCATTGTGTATTTGAAAGAGTCGTTCCCTGCGGCGGGCTTGTTGTGCTGAGAAGAAAAGCCAGAGCTTGCGGCTGGCTTCTTGACATGAGGTTTCGAGTTTCGTGACCCGCCGACGTCCCGCCCAGCGACCCGCCAATTTTGTTTTGATGAAACATATACGCAAGTAGAAATCTGCTTGCTTTGGAAAAATCAAGCGCCTCTGTCTGACTTCTCTACATGGGCGCTCGAGCCCCGCAGCCCCGCCAAGGCAGCCCAGGCGCCGCCTCACTCTTAGCCGCAATTGCGGGAACTAGTGTTGCGGGGCGGCCTGTCTGCGGGCTGCCAGTTTCCAGATCGCTGAGGTGATGAACAAGATCAACGGCGTGAAGAACCAAGCGAAGCGCTGAGACCGGGCTCTCCGGCCGAGTGTGTCTGCCGAAGGGCACCTCTCTTTTCGCGAGGTTGGCGCGCACGCCTTCCAGATGCGGCCCCTTACAGGGGCGGGGGCGATCAGGGCGGGGAGCCGGTCGTACGCCATGCTGGCAATTTACACATCTTGTTGCGCTGCCGCGCGAATCCGCCACCGAGCTCCGGCGAACGCCTGGGGGAGAGGGGGAAGTGCCTCGGGGGGGGCGGGGGGGAGGCAGGTGCCGCAGAACGTTTCACCCGGACTTCTTGCGTATGGGGCAATTCTCGGATTCGGAGGCAAAAACCGTAGGAAGTGATGAAAAACATTGGCGGGAGTGGCTTGCGAACCCAACATTTGGGGCAGGGCTTCGCAATGGGATATCAAAATGCATGACAGGTATACAGTGTACAACATTCGGCCCATTGACAACCGAGTGGTATCTCGACTCGCCGACTGGGGCCTCAGTCAGTTCGGTTCATGGAGAGTCGAAGCGCTTGTAGGATAATTTGATCTGGGTCAATAGCCCAATAGTAATATGTGAGCCTGCCAATTGGGATCTTAGCTTGAGCCCACTACGGTGGCTCGATACTTGCAGCGGGCACTTATTGACGCTTGTCGTATCCCCACCAGCTCACACAGAAAGAATATTATAACGAGTTGTCAGGAGAAGAAAAGTGAATCAACACAGTGTCAAACAAGGAGGCCAACAATGGTGAATGTAATTGACCGCTAATGTCATCAAACTGTAAATACATGTCTATATGTATATGTGTATGTGTGTTCCCGTCACGTTCGCCTCAGAGCAAGAAGGGAGGAGCGAGTAAAGGAGGGGGGGAAGAACAGGAGGAGGAAGAGAAGACCTTGGAGACGGGGAAGACGGAGGAGGAGGGGGAGGACGACGACGAGGAGGAGGAGGAGGAGGAGGAGGAGGAGACGGAGGAGAAGGACGACGATGGCGAAGAGGAAGAGGAAGACGATCGGGCGGAGGAGGAGGAAGAGGAGGAGGAGCGGGTGGATGAAGGGGAAGAGAGTGATGAGAAGAAGAGTCACGCAATCAATGCCCGCCAAAATGAACTCTGTTGTTGAGTCCCCATTTTCTTCCGAGTTCCCTTCAGTGAGAGAGCGGAACAGGAGGAGGATATGGGAGAAAGAGAAGTACGATGACGAAAACGAGATTGAGAACGAAGAGAGGGAAGGAAGCCAGAGGAGGAGGAAGAGCAGGAGGAAGAATGATCAGGGAGTTGAAGGAACATGCAGTTGAACAAAGAGGGGCGCTGCTGTGAAGCAGAATCGCGGAATAAGCTTAAGCCGACACAGGAGTCAATTGGAGATTTTTCGATTTGGGAGGTTCTTGGAAGTTGTTTCGGGCTATCTTGGGGCAATGCTGGATAGTGGGGGGATGGGTGCGGCCCTCATGGGGGCCTTCGGTGGCCTCTTGGCTGCCTGTCGGGCCCATCCTGAAATGGAGGCCATCGAACACACAAGGTTCGTCCCCCAATGGGGTTGCCACCGTGGAGCTTGGTAACTCGCTTCTTGGAGCTTCCTTGGGGCGCTCTTGCCCTCGGGGCATTATTTGAGCCATTCTGGGCCTCTCTTGGGGCTGTCGTGGGCGATCTTGGAGCCATCCTGAAGCCTTAGAGTCCCATCGGAAGCAAAAAGGCGAGAAGGCAGCAAGCATTGATAAATCGGATGTCGGTGATTGAAGGAGTTGGCCTCTCGGTGGTATTGTTGGAAGGCTCCGTGGCTTCGTGGAAGTGTCTTAGGGGCCGTCTTGAAGGAATGCCAGAGACCGCCTTGGCCTGTGTTGTGCAATGTTGGAGGCCATTCTAGTGCCATGGTTGGCCAGATTGGATTCTCCAACCCCTAGCGGCCCCCCCCCGTCCAGACCCAGGGGAGGAGGGAGGGGAGGGATCAAGTTCCCAACGGGAACGCCACAAGGTGTCTCGCTTACTCACACCCGCCACCCCACCACAGAAGTAATTAGCACCCGACACAAAGCATAGGCAGAGGTCGTCATCGGATGGACAGCCGGTTGGGTCCAATACAGACGCTAGGTTTGCGACGCTCGCAAAGTGCGCCGCGCGTGCCGAGTGCTCCACACGCGCAAGGTGCGTCATGAACCCAAGCTTGCAAGGCGTGCCTAGTGCGCCAGATGCGCCACATGCTCCATGTGCGCGAAGTGTGCCACGTGCTCCAGCCGCGCCAGTGCAGGACGCGTGCAGAGTGCGCCAGGTGCAGCAGTGCACGCGACAGCACACATCGGGCGAAATGCCAACACCCCGAACATATCTTGTCCAAAACCAGCGCCACGTGGCGACGAGGTGCTCAACATGGTTGATGGCGCGTGCACCCGCAAAGACATAGCATCGGTTTTTCAAGAATTTGGGGCCACCGCCCAGTAGCAAATATACGCCCCCACACACTTCGCAAACAAACAAAAAAGTTGTGCCAAATACCAACGCAAAAAAAGGAGTTGAGTGCATTGGGTGCCCGCGCATCGTCCAACGCTTGCCTCAAAATGCACTTGCGTTGTCTTTTGAAAGGGATCGTGGGGGTCTCATGGTTTCGGGTTGGCTGCCAATCGCGTGGGGGAGGGGGGGCTCATAGATACGGAGCAGGGTTGGGGCTCCGGATGGGGGGTCGCAACGCGTGGGGTATCCCTGAGATTTGGGCGTCGCAGTCTTTTAGTCGTGGGCGTTTTCGCCAGGTCTCAGGCCATTGGACCCCCACGGATCGAGCCAACCCGAGAAGAGTCGCAGAAAGGTTGTGTATCGGGCTTGGGTCGTGATTTGTCGCGATGTTGCGACGCCGGATCTCAAGGATGGGCCGCTCTCTGGTCCCGTTGGCCCTAGAGAGTTGTAGGAAGCCCCATCGCCGGGACCTAGTTGGAGATGGATGCCCATGTAAAGGTCGAGACGTGCGAGGAGTGGGCCATTCAGAGGTTGCTGGCCAAGGGTTGTGCAAACCCACCCACTGGGGCATCAGTCCAGAACTCAGCGCAGGGGATCATAGCGCGCGAGGGGTAGACCCGTCCATTTGCCCAAAAGAGGATCGGGTAGTAATCGGCACTCGCGAATGGTGGGCAACTGGGAGCCCACGTTGGTCCAACAGCAGTTCGCGAACCCACTCATTGGGGCCTCAGGGGGGTCTTTTTGTGAGCAGGCTTGAGGCGGGAGCCATGGTTTTCGTGCAAATTGGGCGGACCTCCTTTGGGGGGAGTCCGGACCTTTAGGTGGATTGCAATAGAAAATTCAGGCGTGAGTCATGGACCTTGGATCAACGTGTGAGCAATGTCAAACGGAAGAGGTAAGATGTGAGGAAGTCCCGTGCGAACCTCATCGACGGCTTGTCGATTTAGGAAATCAAGCGGTGGAGCTTTCAAACCGTATCACGGTCGCAGAGCAACCACTTACAACCATTATTGCATAAATGTTGTTTAACTCATTGTGTGTATTAGAGTGATGACATGTTCTGCCCTGCATCCAACAGGTCATGCATTGTCTGCGAGTTCAAGGCATGACGGACAAATCAAGTTTCACAGTAGCCTCAGTTCAAGGTCAGTTTGCCCCCCTGGAGCTGGGTGCGCATGGCATCCAAAACACCATAGCTTCTCCCAACGCCCTTAAGAAAGTATGATCGTAAAACGCCGGCGCCCACTTTCAAAGACGCTGCACCAGCACGAGCCTTGCCCGAATGAGCATAGAGGCAGTTGTCGCAGGAGGGGGATCACGTGGGAAGGGTAGCTGTGCCGTGCCGTCGCTTGATCGCGAGCTGCACCACCAGTTGGATGCGCCAGAAATGCAGCAGATGTATTGTACATTCAGTGTCGTCGCCCCATGAGTTCGCAATCCCTCTTCGTTTATTGCGCAGCCGAGGAGACGCCGTTGATTGAGCACTGTGCCGCCAGGTCAATCGTAATTATCTCCATGATCTGGTTCGCATTACACTCGCCAGACTTGCCTGTCGCAAGAGCGCTGAGGGCATGTAAGGGTTCGCGCGCGAGTCATTTTCAAAGGTCGAAAATATACAATTGCACGGTATTTGTCTTGTTTGGTCTTCAAAGAATTGGTCTCGCCATGTGGTGATGTTCTTCGCCAGGATGTTTACAGTTGTTCTCGTATGTTCTTCGTGCGCCTTGCAACCGATGCTCTTTCATAGGTTCAGATGTTTGCAACTGGTCATGAAGCTGAATTCCAGAAGCTCGTAAAGCATCCGCTGTTCTGAAGACCATTTGGGTATGACTGCTATGTTGTTCTCATGTGTGTGATCAACGCCCTCACTTCATTCAGCCATCATCCTCGCATTCTTCCCATATCGACCCCGTGGCCGTCATGCAGCTGGTTCTAATCGAGGTCCGAATAGCCAGGAGAGCGGCATCATGAAGCAAGAGAAGGAGGGTCCGCGCGATCCAGTTTGGGATCCCCGCGGATCGACAAAGCACGGAAACCCAGCACAACCAAAGATGGGTAAAGAATGAGAAAAAGAGGAAGAACATTTGTTTACGTCGCAGCGCGGCAGAGGCGAGCTGCACGCGCGTCGGGGCGAAGCCGCGGCACGGCAGCGCGAATTGGCCCGCATGCAAGAGGGGAGGAGAAAGAGGCGGCCGCGGAGGACGGGACTTGGCGCGGGGGCACGCTCACGCAGCGAGGCTGCGACAGGTGCGTGGGCGGCCAGGCTCACGGGTAGCCCTTGGCAGCAGCTGCGGGTGGGCGTCGGAGTAAACCCAGAGGGTGGGTCCAGCAGCCCCAGCGCGGGCAGAGCCCAGCAATTGGACGAGCTGGAGCAGCAAGCGTTTGGCTGGCTAGGTCGCCAGCAGGAAGACGGGGTACCAGCGGCCGCAGGGAGCTCAGGGCGTCGGTCGCGGGGCTGGTTGCAGGGGCAGCCGAGCCGGACGACCCGCCGCGGGACGCGGGGATGAAGGCGGGACGCGGGAGAAGAACGCGCCTCTCCGTAGCCGGTGCACCACATCACGGCAAGGAGTAAGGCGTTGCCCCGTGCAGGTCACGCACGGGCGGGGCCCTTGAAGGTAAAAGACGAGCCCGACAGCTCGTCACGTGGGAGCCGGACGGCAAAATGGGAAGCGAGCCGCAGCGGCTGTGGCCCCCAATTAGGGCCACGAGGCTGCGGACGGGGGCAAGACCACCTGTGCCCGCAGGAGGACGAGAGCACACAAGAAGAATATGAGGGTGATGATGATGATGATGATGATGATGATGATAATGGTGATGGTGATGGTGATGGTGATGATGACGATAACGATAACGGAAACAAGTGGGGGAATAAGAACGGGAGGAGACAGGAGCGCGAAGAGAAGGAGGATCGAGAGGGTGCATTTTAAAGGGAGTTTCTGCCGTGCTGGCTGATAGAATGAGCACGGAGCGAACGCATCTGCAACACCATGTGGGTTCAAAGAGTCGGCACCAGAATATTATTAAGTAGTCTTGACGCGTCATACTGAAAACGAACGCGCAGAGGAAAAGTTGTTATATACTTGTGCATCGCCTGATGTATCTTTGTTCTTGGTAGCGGAGTTGACTACACACTTACGTAGATGACTCTGTTGCTGACACTCTTCCACGGCACTATATGGATGACCTATGTGGACTGCCATGCGCCGACATCCTTTCGGGGAACAGAGCCAGGAAGCTGGCGTGGACAGCCCAGCAACGGGCCGGTGCTCAGCAGCGAGCTGGAATCCAGCAGTGGATTTACCAATACAAGCACGCCGACTTCCACCACTAACCGTTCGATCGTAGGCATATACAGCACGGCTCTACGTCACTGCGTTCCGCGCAACGCATACACTCAGCTTGGCAACAGGCTCATTGACGCCGACCTACCACTTGATCACGACGCTAAGCATGGAGACGTGCAGCCAAGACCCTTACGACGACTGACAGACGACAACCACCCACAGAAAGCAGATCATCCGAAGGACCCAGATACCTTCGGTCACTATCTCGAGATTACCAGATGTGGCATAATATAGGTTATCTTGGGGCTTATTGTAGGCGGCATGCAACGCGGTGCAGACGGCACCACGCGCTTTAGAGGACCTCATTGGGGCCCTGCGGTCGACGTACCCTTTCAGGACTTACGTCCAAGAGGTCCACGCGTGGCTCAACGCTACTAGCGGCCGTTCTGCACCACAACAGGCGACCGCCCTTTGCAGAAGGCCCTTCGGGACTGGCATGAACCATAGCAATCCGTATTCCGTCGCTCATTGTCAACTTTTGTCTAGATACTGACGGTGTTCGATCCAATCATGCAAAATAGATCATGCATGTATTGACTGACAAGTTCGAACGTCTAGAAGACGAACGTCAACTCGACTCGGGCACAGGACTGATCGACTTCAGTTTGCTTGCAGGCGAACGGATCAATGCGACACTGGCTGGATTCGAGTTGACCCGCTTTAGGCCCAAGCTGTTCGATTCGACCTCCACTGCGCCCAGATCCTAACCACGATTTTGTTTCGAGCTCTTCAGAAAGGGAGTGCACGAGAATCTCAGATGCTGCAGCCGCTAAACCACCTAATGCCCAGGAGCCTGGTGGAAAACGCTTCGCTGCTTGAACGCATGCGATGTTTCGGCCACCTTGCCGAACGATCTCCTGGGAACATCGGCGGGGCTATTGGACGAGGGCACGGCAACGCGTCACGCTGCACCAACTTCCATGCGGACTACGCACTTCTCAGCGGCAGCGGCGTGGAAGCAACCATTGGTCACAACACGCGGTCAGACAACCCCGCTAGAGGCAGCCCACCTCGCTGGCCAGG
This sequence comes from Prorocentrum cordatum, assembly GCA_963575745.1. Classification (NCBI taxonomy): domain Eukaryota; class Dinophyceae; order Prorocentrales; family Prorocentraceae; genus Prorocentrum; species Prorocentrum cordatum. The sequence continues at coordinate 19,249 of CAUYUJ010014678.1, forward strand.
CGACTAGCAGACAGGCAGCTGGCAGCACAGACCGGGAATGGACACCACCCGCCAGACCAGCACTCCCTACTACGACCCTTCGGGGCCAAGACGGCCAGGCTGAGCCGACCATGCCAGTCGACTTTGGCACAGATACTGACACATAATCATCAGGAGGAGTAAAGTCAGTAGATCAGTCGGACATGCCTACGAACCTCACTGACGACCAGAAGGCTGAATTCCTGTATTCCGCCATTCGCCATGCCAAGAGGACGCGAAGGAGGTCCACGAGGAAGCCTGCGCGACGCGCGCGTAGGTATACCGGACGCACGCTAAACACCAGGGCACTGAGCAAGGGCAAGGGTGGCAATGGGATGAAGCTGCACGGCCAAGGCATCGCTTCATCCATAGCATCCCCTTATATCGACGACTACGACGAAATTCCCTGAGGAGGCAATGGCAAGAGCAACAGGTCGTCGCGCCACCCGCGAAGAGGAAAGGCAGAAAACTCAAACCCCGTCGGTCAGGACGGCCGCCGCACGCTACGCGACATGCATGACTCCCCCAACCATTCTGCATCGCAGCGCAGTCGAGGGAAAGGGAAGGGAGACGGGGATTCCGCCGCCCACATTGGCCCCATTTCTTCAGAGCACGTCGATCACGACCAATCCTTCGCAGCGGGCGAACCACTTGACCTGACCGCGTTCTCTTCCTACAACGACGCCCCCGACAACGTTGAAGGGTTCACGCAGAATCTCCGCGACTCGCTGGCGCCAAACTCCCAGACGCCCACCACGTTCGAACAATGGGCAGGATCTAGCAACACGCCTCAGGAGCCCGGCATCATATTGGAGCACAGCGACGTTGGAGAACGGCGAGCACCCGATGCAATGCGACCCGCCATCTGCCTCCCACCCGTCGCCTCCAGCATCAGCTACACCTGCTATGCAGGAGGAGATCGGAACTATGATCAGCAACGAGCTGGAACCACAGTATCGGCGCACCATCGAGCGACAGCAACGCCTGCCCAGTCACATTGGAAGCCCTCAAGCCCTTCACTACCTCACTATTTACAGCCGAAGCACTGCGGCGGCCCCACCTCACGGCGGCGCACGCGTCGACGACGACATCGCGGATTGCTACCTGGGCTGCAGACGCGAGGGCCAGGACCACAGCACAGGTCCACGGGTCCGCGGCGATGACGGCCAGCGGTGGGATTACGGTCCTCGGGCGCGGAGAGGAGCAGGCGGCCGCGTCATCCGCGCCTCGGACACTCGCGCAGCTGACGCGGATCAACAGCGTCTCAACAAGCGGGCATCCATCGACGACCGCGCCACGCACCGCACCTGTCTGTGCAAGTACCATATGCATCATCGACCCAGCTGTCCTATGGACACGGAGTCCAGGGGCCCAAACAAGGGCGTCACTCCATGGAACAGCGGCCACGGTGACGGGGTAGACGGTCTTGCAGCAGGCGCTGCCGATGTCGCACCAAATTCGCGAGTGGGTGCCAATCATACCAACTTGGCATACGATGCATTACCTGATGACCATCGACTGGAGCTCCACCGCGCCAGGGCACGACCACTTCGAGGCCCCGATACGGAGCGAACACGCTCAACGCTCAAGGGAGCTGGCGCGGGCCCGCGCAGACGCAGGGAGGCAATCGAGCATCAGCCTGCGCGCAGATCCTTCAGCACGCCGCGGACATCCTCGTCTTGAACATACCATGGAACCAAAGCGGGCCGCCAGGGGGGCCGCGAGACTGGCGAGGAGCGCGCGCGAGGCCCCTTCCCCACCGGCCAAGCAACAGCGACGACGCGACCGAGAGAGCGCGGGCCTGGCCCTGACCCATGGCGAAGAGATCTACATCGAGAAACATCAAGGCGAAAGGGGAGGATGGATCACATTGCCAGAAACTCGCACAAGAAAATGGAGGAGGAAAAACCGGCGCGAGGCAACTCGCAACGAGGAAGAGCGCCAAGAACTCATTCGCCAGCAGAAGTTCAATCGCGCCGGGGCCAAGAGGAGGCCGAGGAGGCCGCGGTGCTGATCGCCGGGCTCGCGGAGAAGGAGAACGCCCAGGTCAACGAAATGCCGCGAGAGGATGCACGTCCCGCCACCGACCCAGGCCGGCGCGCCTCCAACCTCCCAGCGAAGCCCAGCTCATCTCGGCCCCTTTCGCGCGGATCGCCGCCCAGACAGCTCTCGGCCGAAGATGGCGGCGACGCGACACCACATTCTGCGCTGGCCGATTCTGGTCGGGAACATGCACATCCGACGCGCTCGGAGCTGCTCGAGGAGAACATCGCTGGGCGGCGGCCAATCGCGGACCCCGTGGCGGAGAGGATCGGGGCTCCAAAGCCAGCCGAGCGACGTCAACAACCAGACGATTCCCCGAAACGCGCTTAGCCACTTTCTACGAGGGGGGCATCGCATCACGAGCTTCGGCCTACGAGGTTGGCACGTCTAACTCCCAGGCCGCAGGGGGCTACGTCGGCGCGACCCTCGCCTAACGGGGCCTGCCCTTGGCGCGCGGCACTTGGACCCAAAGCATTCCTACTCCACCGCCACCACCGAGAGCGGGACAACGCCTGGCAGCGGGCCCAAGTGCAGCATCATCTTCTGGCCAGGCAATTCGCGCGGCAGGGGGGGGCACAGGGCCACCCGCCAGAGCATCGCCCGTGGGGATGCGTTCAGCGGAAGCATCACCCTCGTCTGGCCAGGCAACTGCCGCGGCCGACAGGCCCGCAGGGGCCCCCGCAAAGTTGCCACCGACAGGGGCACTTGCGAGCGCCAAGTGGCGAGGGGCATCCCCCGCCGACACAAGCAGCTCCCACGACGGCGACGCATTGCGCCCGGTGCAATGACATCGTCGATGCAAGACTCCACGAGAGAAGAGGCAGCAGGCGATGCGAAACTACCTTCGCCAGGAGAAGCCACTCAACATCTTCGAGATGATCTGCGAACGAAGTCTCCATGTAGACCGAGTGGACAGGATGCCTCATGGCAAGCAGGAGGCCATCCCCAATCAGTCAAGATCCCTACCGCAACGACCAGATGAGTTATCGCTTCACCCTGGCTGGTGCGTCGTTCTGCAAGCTCGACGGTTGGGTCGAGGTCAACGAAGTCATCATCCATTGGCATGGCTCGCAGGACACGAAGCCCGCGGGCATCCATGAGGTCAGGGACAAGGACATCCTGCATCAGGCCTACTTCCGAACGCGCATCTCCCAGATTGTGGACAGGAAAGGCAAAACGAAGGGCGCTGCATTATTCCGGTGACGGGGGCGACCCCCCCAAGCTTTACATCAAGGCCACCAACGGTCATTCGCCCCTTGGGATCGGTGCGCCCGCGAGCCTACATAGCGAAGTCAAGGCAAAGCCGCGGGGAAACTTGCCTGAGAGGCACTGGCACAGGGAACGACGCGGGCGGCGATGCCTTCCATCATGCCCAGCGGGCTGTCTTGCAGAGGCGAACACAACATCAAGAAGCCTTGGCACAGCCGCCAATTTGCACGTGGATGCCCGCATCTGCCGTTCGACCCGCGCATTCATGCTGGCATGCGCCCCGACGCAGAGATCTGCGCGTTCATGTCGATCCCGAGACTGCTGGAGGACAGCTATCGCATCTTGGAAACAGAGTGCCACATCCTGCTGCGCGACGGCTACAAGGGCGTCATCGCCCCGGCGCACATCTCACACTTGGCACGCTTGTCAGGGCACTTCCAGGGCAAGATCTGGCGTAGCCCCATCCTCGGTTCGGTGGAGGAGACGGACCGGGTAACGCTGACCCAGCTCAACGACCCAGGTAGTTGGATCATTCCTAAGCATCCACTCAACTACATCCAGAGCACCCCAGACGACAGGAGCGCCTACCGAAGAAGCGTCGACGATGGACACTGAGGACCAGGACGACCTGCAGGAGCCCAGTGACGGGCAGTCCGACAATCATGGCTCCTGCCCACACTAGCCGCCATCGCCGCGCTCACGCCTGAGGATCGCACCCGCTTGGTGGGAATACTTCAACAGCGCGATCCACGGGCCACAGCAGCGGCCACGGCAGCCGCCGCTTCCAGGCGCGGCACCGCGCAGGCCTAACGACCACCAGCACACACTGGGAACACACGATTTACTCTTGTGGAACTCGGCACACCGAGCAATGCAGCAATACCAACGACTCCACCGTTCGGCACACCGCCTTCAGAGGCCCCCGGCATATCTGCCAGGGACATTGCCCGCAGGATGGACGCAAGGCGACAGCCTGAGCTTCGAGCAGCACTCAGACAGACCATCGACATCGGATCGCCACGTCCCTCCGAGACCCAGCGGGCCATGGAGGCTGAATATTTCAACCCGCCTCCTCCGATCCACGAGTGCTACCCCGACCGGGCGCGCCCGAAGGGCCTCGGCAAGGGGCGCGGCGACGGCGGCGCACGGCAACGCGCGGTGGATGCGCAGACAGTTCGCAGAGCAGCAGCAGCTCATCGAACAACTTCAGTATTAGAACTCACGGCGAAGAATACCAACACGCGGTGGCCTCCGCGGGAGTGGACCCCCGCGTCCCCGTCGCCCGAACTGCGGGAATGGACCACTCCATTCGCCCCTGCCTTCGCTGCACATCCGAACTATCTGACCTTCCCAGGTCCGCCTCCAACGCCCATGGACACCCTGATGTTTCCAGAATACCACCACGCGGTGGACGGGTGCCCCCGTGAAAACAGCGCGGCAAGCAGCACTTACACTCGCAACACGACGGAAGAAATAGATCGTCTCGGGCAAGTAAGAGTTACCGACCCAGGCTCTACGCCTCACACCGCGCACCAGCCTATGCCCGCGGACGACGATGTGGTTGTTCAACCCCTGGGCATCAACCTTGGGATTGCACCCTCGCGCCCACCTCGGTACATCACCGACATTCACCACACGCAGCAAGCGATCATGAGGAGGCGCGAGGAGTGGCAACACGCTTGCGCCCCAATGAAAACGCAGCCAGACCCGGCACAGATGCGCACGCCGGCGCCGCCCGACTTCCTGCCGAACGAGTCTGTCCTGCCCGACGACGCCAGCACCATTGGTTGTGGATATGAACTTCCAGACTTGTGCAATATGTTCGGGTGTATCCACACAAGGCATAGAAGTATGGAGGTTCCAGTGCAACCACCGATTCCACGGAGAGCGCTGGAACAGCACGGCACGCACGCACGTACGGAATCAGAGGGCGGGCACACCAGTGGAACCGACTTGCGCAGTTTGTCGTTGGCCGGGCATTGTTATTGCAGTCCATGGGCATGTTGGATACAGCACTGGAGACAGCCCTGGTCAGGCTTACAACACACACGTATCGATTGTTGAGCACGAAACGCTGCCGACCGAGATGGGACAGATCATTGCATCGATGCACCGCAGCTCAGCAACGGGCGTCGTCTCTGGCATGTGCACCGATCCAGCACTACTACCACATCCGATTGCAGAATCACCTCAGGGAGCCCCTCCTGAAAATCCCGCGAACCCGATCAACGCAGGCAGCGATCCACAACTGGATCGCCTGGGGCACGCACAGCAAGGCGATCTAAGCGCAACGGTTCGCCTTGCAACGGGCACGGGCGAAGGCATCCTGGGGCGGCGCCCCGCAAGCTCGGCAGCGAGCCGAATGGACAGCCAGCCCGCGCAGCGCAGGCTCCCAGGTACAGGCGTAGGACGAGGCAACGGCATTGATGATCAAAGATGGCGAATGACGCGCCCCGTCCACGTTACCTTAGAAAGCGCGCGGCCACTTCACAAGGGCACCGATCACTGAAGACGAGGCACAGAAGGGGCGGTCCAACTGGGATCCAGCTACCATGCAGATGAGGCGACCAGCATATACGTCTTCTATGAGAAGCAGGGCAACATGCATGAGGATATGTCTGAAGCAGACCGCAGAGACGGCGAGCGCGCAGACATCCACACGCTGGCGAGGCAGCCCCACAGGACCAAGTTATCAGATGGCAGGACCAGCCTGCTGTTTGACCCCAGTTATAAGATAAACAATGTGGACGCTAAGACAGCTGCCCTGGAGTACGATCGCAAGTCTTTCGAGTGAACGGGCAAGGCATATGCCAGAGCTGCGCGTCCGCGCCTCAGCGCCAACGGGGAAGCGGCCCTCGCGATACGCGCGGTGTCTCCCCGATAGCGTGCTCGAACCAGGAAAAGATTCAGGGGGGTCGTTTTCAGCGAACATCGCCACTGGCAGTGGCATCGATTTGCTTGTTATCCTCGGCCTGGAGTCGGTCCAAGGCAAGAAGGCCATAGTCCGATTCGAGAGCGGCGAGGGGGGTGATCATGCGTGGCAACGAGCCCTACAAGCTATGCCCGGGTAAGTATGCAAAGGCAATGGAGATGGAGAAGTCCAAATCCGGGCACCTCTGTATTCCGCGCGGAGAATGGAACGCGCAGCAACGTGCCGAGGCCAGCACCGAAACCCCGATTGCAGTTTCGACCACTTTCACGATCGAGGGCACAGCACCTCATGACGACGACGACTCCAGCCGCAGTCTGGCGCAGCAGCTCGACGCGGACATCAATCACCGCATTGAGCAGGCCAGGTTCCAGGCTGGACAGGCAGGACACACTCCTGACTGGCGCATATCACCACGTTGGTGATTAGGGAGGGCAGGGCGGCGATTGGCCCGCGCCCGCCTTGCTGACGCTGCGGCCTACAGAATGCGCGGATTCGCGCACGCATATTCATTATACGAGGATCATCGCACGATCGTGTCACACATCAGGAGAGTCTGTCTACACAGGGCACGTTCTTTCTTGGCGGCTACCATTCAGGCGCCTATCGTCTCGCGCGGATATCGACCCCTGCGGATTGGCACATTTGAACCCCCGCCAGCGTGCCAGGCCGCAATGGGAAAGAATGCGCAATCTACATCAAGGGTGGAGCCCTCAAGACGCGCATTGTCATGTTCGGCATGTTCGGCCCTCCTGGATAGATGTGGCACATTACACCTACCATAGAGGAGTTACACCTACACGTTGCACGCATGCGCCTATGCAGTCTCGGACTCAAGTATGATAAACCTAGCTCAACGCCGAGTGGATCATATCTACAAGTAGCCACACCATGCACGGTACTTATAAAGACGTGACAGTGCACATGTACAACCGGTACGAGGATGAGCACACTTGAATGGTAGGGCCATCCGCAGGAACAAACTAAATGGCGCGCCCATGCACGCACGGCGCGTGCTGCACAACTCGCGGAACAGGTATACCCGAATAATGCGAGCGACTCTAGACGACAATCGACCACGCACCTAAGTACCCATATCCGCACCGACATAACCTCGAAACACTGCGCGGCGATATCCCCGAATGGGCCCACATGGGATACAGCGGCGAGACCGTTGACGGTTGATACGGACAAAGATACCGTGACACAATACATCAATGACAAAGATCCACTGATTGAATTCGATTGGCATGCAGCATTACCGACAGGTGCATGTCATACGTCTACACGATTGCACTGGCAGCCAGAAGATACCAGTATGCTCGGAGACGACCATGGGCGGAGACGCCCAACATAGAGGCAAGTCGTCGCCAAAGACGATCGTCTTTCTCCCCCCTCGGCTCTCGGGCGCGACGGGCGCGACGAAGACGCCGCTACATGCCCAACCGCAGCCCGGATCAAGCAACAAGCCAGGCTCAGAGCAGAGAAGGAATCGGGAATACAACCGCGCAAAACCAAGAAGCACGCCGAAGTCGGACACGATGGAGACGACCTGAAAGGATCGGGCTTGGACGCGAGCGCCACCCACTCAAGTGCGCACGCACCCATTGAGGAAGTGGACTTCGACGAGAGCGACGAAGACATGTATAGTTGCATTCCGACACGGGCACCGGCCGACACAGAGGCACGCACACATTCCATAAGAGTTGTATTAGGCCACGGCTCAAATTGTTGCGCGGATATGCTGGAACTCCGCGGCGGCGAGGGCGGCAGTGCCAGGCTGGCTTTCCAGCGTGGACTGACTTCGGGGGGGGCCTAGACAAGAGGGCAAATGTTGACCTGTAGGTTGCCATCATACTTCAACTTCCATGTCAACTACGACACTGGGGCACAACACCATCAGGAAGACTTGCAAGACATCACGTCGTGGCACCGTGGCCTATGTCCAAGACAAGCCCAGAAGACATTACACTAGAGAACAGCCGCCCGGCACTCGGGTCGACTTGACCCACCCTTGGGTCGAAGTGGCCAGGCGCCCTAAGCGCCAAAGATTACCATAGACCAACGCGTTACTGGCCGTAAGACGGCAGACGGCTTCACCTTAAGAAACCGATTGAGACCACGGCGAATGATCCCTGCTTGCTAGAACCCCCCAGGGAATCCAAGCGCGACGGGAAGCGTGTCCACGCACGGGTTTGCAACACAGTTCTCGCGAAAGCGGCGCTCTACACCCATCGCGCGCAGTCAGAATTCGCAGAGGCAGCACGACCCATGCGAGATAAGGCCGCGCAGGGATACACGTTGGGGCAAGAGCGCGGGGACGCTCGGATTTACCCGTCGGTCCCGCCTATAGACCACGAGCATGACTTTAACGACCTTACTAGTATCAGTACACCTGCTGGCACTGTAATAAGAGCGCCTCCAGAAAGATTCGGATGCCCAGATTGCGCAGACCAGATTACCATTGCATGCCCGAAGCACACGCGAAACCCCAAGACCTGCCGCTGGCACGACAGGTCCGTCCCTCGTTGGGAATGCCCAACCCGCACAAAGGAATACAGACGCAATAAGCAAGGACATTGGCTTATCCCTGGCAGGTGCAGGTTCGCCGCGCCCTGCACGCTACCACCAGGCGACGGCGCCCACCCACCAGCGCCGCCGTCGGCAGGACAGCCTGCGGAGGCACCAACACAAGCACCTTCAGGTGCCAATAGCAGCGGGGGGTCACTAGCAGCATCTTTGGGCGAGCATGACGCGCAAGCACTAGCACCACGACCAGCCGCGCGACGCGACCCTTGGCGCTCGCGCGGAGACGCGCCTGAATCTGAACGAGACGAGCAAGCAATTGGCAACCGCGGTAGAGCACGCGGCGTCGCAACGCGAGGCGACGCGGGCACCGCTAAGGGCCTCCACAGCCTTGAGATTGGGCCAGATCCAACGTCCAAATGAGTTTACGAAACCTCCGGAGCCATGACCATTCGGTTGTCCGATGTGCACTACGTAAATGACAGCTCCGATGGCACCGCGCAAAGGATCCCAAAATGCGGCTAATCAGATCGAAAGTTGGCCTCGATATCGTTCGATTGGGCACAGCAGAAGGGTCTGCGACACCTGCAGCGAGTGTCGGGCGCGGGAGAAACCTGGGAACTCCGTCATGCCATCAGTGAGCCCCACATGCCGCTTCAATGAGGAAGCGGAGTATGACCTCATGTTCTAAAAAACCATCATCTGCCACGTCTGCGACCGATGCATCAGGTGAAGCGCTGGACATGAGATTCCTGACCGGACCACGCACGCGACCCCAGTTGCCCATCACTTCCGGCGGGGCACCTACGAACCAGCAATGGCCCTATACTCCGACGGAGATGGCGCCATAAACAACGACGCGGCGAGAGCCATACTGAAGGATAGGGACATTGAGATTATGATACGAGCTCCTGGGCAGCACGCAACCGCCATCGAAGCTAAGAATGGCCCCCCACGCAGCGCGATGCACATCACGGAAGAAGACTTGAAAAACCGGAACCTACCATTACAAGTCAAAAGACTCATTGCAGAAGTTTTTTTTTTCCGCGATCAACCTTTACTTTTAACAGCGGTGCACCACCGTAAAACGCTATACTTGGACGTAAACCTGCCTTGCCGCCTGCTCTTGACACTCCTGGTCACGACACGCCGGCGGGAACGTCTGGCCACGTGGGAGAACAATAAGTGCGCCAAGTCAGCGTAGAAGCCATCACGCAGGCAACTGCAGCGGCGAAAGCCAACCGCGCTCTGAAGACGACCACGCGAAGAGCTGGACAGCATCTCTACAAACCTGAAAATTCACTTCGTTACCACCGACCCACAGCGAACAAGGACGACTGGGGAGGATGGGATGGACCATTCCCTGTATTGCGCAGTATACCTGACCGAGGACAAGTAGTAGCAAAGACAAGTGCTAGGGAAATTGCAGTACAATGTCCGACTTTCGGCATACGCTGTACATCGAAGCCCTTATGGCACGTGAACTTGGATCTGTCAAGGTTGCCATGCGCACAGTGGTCACATTCATCGTTGGTCTGGCGGCTGGGCAACCAGCTATTGCATTCGGGGGCCACTTCTGATTCGCGATGCAACTTGCGAATGAATGTTGAAAGTAAGATGTGCCCGAAGGTTCATTTTGCATTGCAATATCTAATCAGAAAACGTAGTTGCAGCACGCCTCGCAAAGAGTGTACACAAGCAACCACAGTTCGCTCATGCCGTCAGCAGTACGCTCATGCATGACGATACCGACGCAAATCGTGGATTTCATTTTTACGAAGCAGACGGGACCGCCTTGAACCTTCAGGACACGATCGGCTGCAATCAGTCCATGACCATCAAACAGTTTAAGCCATCCAAGCCCTTAGCGGGAGTTGGCGAGGACTAGTCAAAGATCCAAAAACTGGCCATTGCGGATCGGGAAACAACCAAGAAGATCGACCACCGGATAACAATCCCGAACCTCCCGCGATTGGATTAGGGGCAGAACGACCCCTTACGATCCATGAAGAAAGTCAGGAAGATTTGGACGCACACATCATGGAGGACTGGCACGACTAGCTCACAACAGAAATACGGTCACAGCACGAAGAGCTCTTGGACGGTCACTACGGGCCACCTCTGTACTCTGTGCCTACGCAGATGATACCAGACGACTATCTTCTGACCTCCACGACATCTGAGAAGCAAGGCACCTTGCCTTAGGAGCCTGACAACAGGCCAGAGGAGGATGCCGAAGCCTACGCTACGCCCGTGCAGATATGCGAGTAAGACAGCAGCTACACGCTGGATTCCGACTGCCATGGAAAATGTTTAGAATTATGTCGCGCAATGAATGTGCACAGAAAGGTTACATTCTCAAGACAGAAGCACCATGTACTACACGACGCGGCTGTAGTCCCGATAAGGTCAAGCGTAGCTACATCATCCAAACGCGCTGCAGCCGCAAAGGACAACGACCTACTGACGAAGGCAGAGATCCAGGCAAGGCCTTGAAGGTACCAAGCGCCTTCTAGACTGAGATACGCATCTGGCACAACAACGACTGCTTTCGCGCGCGTCCACTCGCACACGATACAGATGTCAAAACAGCAAGATATGCGTGCACCTGCAAAATCGTTAAAAACGAAGGGAGTGATGCAACGCACGATACGTCTCAGACTCGCGATGCGAGGCCCCATGGACGCCGGGGCTTTCGACGTCGAAACCTTTCCAGGCACAGCACGACGAGCAAACCAAAAACTTTTAGTCTGCACCGCAGCGCGCAAGAAAGATTGGACACTCGCATCCTTAGACACTAACAAGGCCTTCTGCAAAGGCCTGACCTACATGGAGCTGGCGGCAGCCACTGGAAAAAAAGCAGGGTTGATATTTGAGAAAACACAAATCATAATTTATGCACGGCTATAGGGCCATGGGGCTATAGGGCTATAGGACCACAGGGCTATATGGCTGCATGGCTACAGGACTACAAGGTCAAAAGGCTATAAGGGCGACATGGGCTATAAAGGCTGTAGGGCTATTAGAGCCCTAAATAGGCCCTATAGGGTTATAAGGGAAAGCGCGCCAGTGGATGGCCCTGAATACACGAAGGGGGGGGGGGGGGGGGGGGGGGGCTCGCACCCCCCCCCCCCCGAGGAGTAGAGTGTTTTGAATAGCGATTGGTGAGTAGTGGGTACTTGATAGGGAGTAGTGCGCAGTGAGTCGTGAGTGGTGAATAGTGAGTAGTGGGTAATGGGTAGTGGTAGTAGTGAGTAGCGCGTAGAGATTAGTGAGTTGTGAGTAGTGAGTAGTGGGTAGTGAGTAGCGGGAAGGCAGTAGTGAGTAAGGATTTTAGTAGTGAGTAGAGAGGAGTGAGTAGCGTGTAGTGAGTTGTGCATAGTGAGTAGTAAAGCAGGGAGCAGGGATGAAGGGAGTAGACAGTAGCGAATAGCGAGGAGTGAATAGTGAATAGCGAGTAGTGAGTAGTGCGCAGTGAGTACAGAGTAGTGAGTAGTAAACAGGTGAGTAGCGAGTAGGGAGTAGCGAGTAGGGAGTAGCGAGTAGGGAGTAGCGCGTAGTGAGTAGTGAGTAGCGAGTAAGGCGTTGTGAGTAGTGAGTAGCGAGGAGGGAGTAGTCAGGAGTCACTAGTGAGTAGTGAGTAGCGCGTAGCGAGTAGGGAGTAGCGAGTTCTGAGTTGTGAGTAGTGAGTATTGAGTAGTGAGTAGAGAGTAGGGAGTAGGGATTGGGGAGTAGTGAGTTGGGAGTAGCGAGTAGGGAGTAGGTAGTAGTGAGTAGTGAGTAGTGGGAGCGTAGCGAGTAGTGAGTAGTGGGTAGTGAATAGCGCGTATTGGGTAGCGAGTAGGGCGTAAGGAGTAGCGAGTAGTGAGTTGTGAGTACTGTGTAGAGAGTAGGGAGTAGCGAGTAGCGAGTAGTGGATAGTGAGTAGTGAGTTGTGGGCAGTGAGTAGTGGGTAGTGAAGTGTGAGTAGTGGGTAATGGATAGTGGTTAGTGGGTAGTGAGTAGTGATTTGTGATTAGTGAGTAGTGGGTAGTGAGTTGTGTTTAGTGAGTAGTGAAAATTGAGTAGTGGGTAGTGAGTAGTTTGTAGTGAGTAGTGACTTAGGAGTAGTGAGTTGTGAGTAGTGCGCCGTGGGTAGCGAGTCGTGGGTAGTGAGAGTCGTGAGTAGTGAGTAGTGAGTAGTGAGAAGTGAGTAGTGAGTAGCGAGTAGTTCATTGTCGGTAGTGAGTAGTGCGCAATGAGTAGTGAGCACTGTTTGGGGCTAGGGTTTGGGGTTGGGGTTAGGGTTAGGGGTGAAAGTAAGGGTGAGGAGTCGGGTCCGGTAGGTAGGGGTGGTATGGGGGGAGGGTGGTAAGGGTGGTTAGGGGTTCGGGTTTTTCCGGAGACCCGGGGCGCCGCGGCGAAAGGGGGAGGGGTCGAATTTGGCGGCCAAAGGGGGGGGGGGGCGTCGGAGAGCCCCCCCCCTCTTTTGAAAGGGGGGTTCCCCGACGATGGATTGGGAAAGGGAAGGGGGGGGGTCCCCGACGACGGATCGGGCAAGGGGGGGAGGGGGGGGGCGGGACCCCCCGACGACGGACCGGGGAAGGGGGGGGAGAGGGGGGAGTTTGCCCACCCCCGCACCCCCCACCCCCGTTAGGGTCATCCAGCGGCGCGCCCTCGTTATAAGGCTATGGAGCTATCGGGCCATGGGTCCATAGGGCTCTAGGGCAATAGAGATATCGGGCTACAGGACTGCAGGGCTACAAGGCTATAGGGCTATAGGGCCATAGGACTATGCTTTTCGGGCTATTCGGGCTATAGGGCATTAGGGCTATAAGGCCATAGGGCTGTAGGGCTACCCGGCACTTGGGCACCTGGGCACCCAGGCACTTGGGCAACCGGGCACTTGGGCACCCGGGCACCCAGGGGCGCCCGGTCACCCGGGCACCCGGGCACCCCGGCGCACCAAGGCACCGGGGCATCCGGGCACCCGAGCGCGCCGCCGAAATCCGCGTCATACCTCACCGAACCATGCGAATCCGTTAGGCTGGACCCCTACAGAGGCAAGTTCTGATTGGAGAACAAGTATGTTTCACTCCCCCTCCCAGCTCTGCCTCGGCGCTCCAAATATTGCCATGGTTCGCCAACTTTGACAGAGCAGAGTACGGTCTCCATCCAGCGCCTCAAGCCTGGCACGGGCACCACAGGTGCCCCTCGAGCGTGCTCACATAAGGCCAGGTGCATCACGAGGGGCATCGGGTTCCCAGGCGCGACCTACGATCAAGCATTCGAGGTGAGCCCGACCTTGATTAGGGCCAAACATGCTGACGACACAATGCCAGCGAGGAAACCCGCATAAACAAAGAAGTACAATGCGTAGAAGAAACGTTCGGCACAGGTAAGCTCAACAAGCAAGCATAGACCATTTGCGCCGCACGTCACTCCAGACGGCGACGTCACTGTGGACCAAGATGAGTACGGGGAAGCCACCAAGACGGTGACAGACATGTTCATCAGTCTGAGGGGTGCACTGGCAGATGCTCTAATCACACAGGTGTGGCCCATGGTCTACGTCGTTTCACTCAAGCGAGTTCACAAACCTACAGACATCCACGTTCGGAGGCTGAGCGCGGCGAACAGAAAGCTATTATCTCTTCCTGAGAAGCTTACGCACCCAGCTATGACACCAACAGACGAGGTGGCCATTCATAGCGACTGTGGATATCGCCGCCTGACGGGGGAAGCGGGCGATAAAGGGGAGGGGCACGGCATCCGCGGGGCGCACTTACTAAGGCGTGGGAGCACGCACACCAGCACAGCCATCATCCACTTCGTAGATGCATACTGTAAGTCGCATCGGCTTCAGGTGCGATCAAGCTACTCAGCGGACACGATGGCCACGGAACCCTTTCTCGAGGACTGCTACCCGACGATAGTCACACTACACGAACTCCAAGTGGGATCTACTATGTACCCTGAGGAACTTACGCATGCATTGGAAAATTGTCGCCCATGCATAATGGCATCTCTCACCATAGATGCCGAATCTGAGTTTCAATCCTTGCCCAGTAAAGATCTGCAGAATACTACGCAGCGTACCTGGAGTGGACCGATTAGTTGGATAAAACGAACGATGGAGAGCAATAGCGTACATTGCTTTAAGAGGCGTGAGACACGTGCCATGACACCAGACGGACATACCGAATACAGCATTGATCGTGAGTTGTTGTTACATGCGTTGTCAGGGCACCGGTCATTTAAGCATGACGCAATGAGATGTGAGCCACATCGTAGCAATACAGGGCGCACGCAGTACTGCGCCTGCCCTTTGATGGGGCCGCGGATCACGCGGCCTCCTTGCATGCGTTTGGCAACAGGAGCCCAGCCACTGGCATCCATGCAAGCTTAGTCATTGCCTTTCGTAGCTGACGCCCGCCATCGGGCAGTCAAACACCTTTGTGGAGCATCCGTTGGCCACGCAGCCTGTTCCTCGACACTTGGCCGCAGGCTCGCACTGCCCAATTTTTGCGCCGCCTAGCGTTCGCGCGTTTTGCTGCCTTAGCTGAGTTGCCGATAAGTGGTCGCTCATCTTCGGCGAGCCACCGGCAAGCTGAAATAAGATTGCCGGATGAAGCGCCGCAACAAGTTGCCCTAGTAGGCTACACCTAAGGTGCAGGAGCAGCGGCATGCAGCTGGTCTCGGCTGGATGAGACAGCCCTCGCCTCCTGCTTCGATGGACGCGCAGCCGCAAAATTGTCCTTCTACGTTTAGATGTTGAGTCACGCCTTGCGCCGAGTCGTTGCGACGCGCTTCGCCCCCCTCCCCATCGGACTTCAATGGAGCTTCCGCGGCGCCAGTCGATAGGGCGCGCATGGGGCAAGCGCATCTGCAACCCTTTTGGGCTCAGGGGGTCGACGCCAGGATCTGATTTGTGAATCTTGCCACGTCAACTAGCTGACTACGATCGCGAAGAGGAAAATGATCTTCTCTATTTTGACACTGCCCGATGGCATCTGTGTTTACTAGCGCGAGTGGGGCACGCGGCGGAGGACCGAGCGGGGGGGGCGACGATGAAGACAGGCAAGGAGAGGAGGGTTCGGAAGACGAGGAGGAGGATGTGCGAGGATGTGACGCAGGAGGAGTTCTGGGTAATCCGTGGGGAACAGGTTCGGCCCCCCTCCTCTTCCCGCAACTACTCGATATGAATATGCTTCTTCTTTCTCCTCCGAAGGCGGCCAGGGAGTCGCCCACCCCCCTCCGGGCACCTCTCTTAACACACGTGATATGTTTGGTTGTCGTTTCTTATAGCGTTTTCAATCGGAACGCTTTGGCATGTCAAAATGGCGTTACCGCTACAGCTGCGGCTGCTTTTTAGGCTCGGCACTTTGCTCCCATTGTCCAGAATGATTCTCGCCACGGCGCTACCTTTCCCAGGGCATCCTGCTACTCCTGAATCTCTCATCCTTGCTCCTGCTA
Source organism: Prorocentrum cordatum (assembly GCA_963575745.1). Taxonomy (NCBI): domain Eukaryota; class Dinophyceae; order Prorocentrales; family Prorocentraceae; genus Prorocentrum; species Prorocentrum cordatum. The sequence continues at coordinate 35,429 of CAUYUJ010014678.1, forward strand.
CTGCTGATCCTCCTCGCCCTCCTTCCTCGCCATCATCCTCTTCCCCGTGCTCATCAGCCACCTCCTCTTCCAACGCGCGCAACTCTCCATCTATGACTGTGGACCCACACGCTCGCACGTTCGCGAGCACAACTCGTGAGGGGGCAGCGGGAAGCAGCGCGCGGCCGGCAGGCGGACGCGCGCGGCGCGCGTCCTGCACGCGCACGCGGATCGCTCGACAGGCGCGCGCGCGGGGCATGTCCGCGCGCGGGCACGGGCCTTCGCTGCGCAGGCCGAGGTCGCAGATGCGCGCGCGGCCCTACGGGGCGCGCGCATGCCGCGGCGCCGCGCAGGCGACCACGGCATATGCAGGACGGGTGGGCCAGTTGTTTTTTACGTTACCTTCCGTCTGCTTCGTCGTTGCTCGGTTTTCGGCCCGCTCTTCGTGCTCGCGTTGGCCCTGGCTCGCCCGGTTCGGTACTCGTTGGCCCCTGCGTGACTCATGCGTTCGGCTCGTGGATCGCGTCGCGTGGCCCCCGCCTGCTTGCCCTCCGTCGTCAACCGCGCCCCTGTCTCATGGCCTCGAGGTCGTCTCCTCGGTCGATCGGTTCGCGGGTCGCGCCCGCGGCATTTGGTCGCGTCCGTCTCCGCGTCGCGTCGCCGCCGGATTCCCTTTGGCCTCGGTGGCGCTGGGCCCCGTTGCCTTGGTCGGTTGTGCTGCGCTCGATTATTTTGGCTTGCATGGCCGAGGCCGAGCGCTGGCCGCGGTAGTCCGACTGGCGCCCAGTCACGCGCTGGAATCACAAGCTCACCATTGGTTTATGCAGTCACTGTCACGGGCTCCTTGGCCCTCGCAGCCGTCACGCTGGCCTATTATTGGCCAGTGAGGACAGACGGATCAGAAAGTGCCCCGTCAAGATCCACCAAGCCCACTAATGGCTTCTGCGGCACTGGCTCTGTCGCCCGCACCGCGGCCCACTACTGGCCAAAGCGGGCAGACGGACATAAAGCGCCCCGTCAAGGTCAATCCGCCCCAAGCCTAACAACGGCCTTTGTGGCTAGGGCTCTTTCGCCTTCACCGCGGCCTACCATTGGCCAGCGCGGACCGACAGACCATGGAGTGCCCCGTCAAAGTCGTTCCGCCCGAGGCCTACGAATGGCCTCTGCGGCGCGGGCTTTTTCGCCTTCACTGCGGCCTACCACTGGCCCACGAGGACAGGAGGACCACAAAGTGTCGCGCATCGCGCGTGCTAAGGCCCCAGTGCCCCAACGGCACCGCGCAGCCCCCGCCGCCCGCGCTTCCGTGGCGCCGCAGAGAAACGCGCATCAGCGAAGGTCGCGATCAGCGCGTTCGACGCGCGGCAATGCGCGAGCAGCTTCGCGATGGCCGCGGCGCATGATTTTCTCGGCAGCATCAACGTCGCATGCGAGACGGATGGGCCACTCAAGGCGGCGCCGCTCGAATGGTTCGACGGCGTAGCGCAGCTCTGCGAACGGCAAGAGATCAGGACGGTCGAGGTCCTAGCGCAGGCGAGGCTGGTGGACTTCGACGCCGACCAGGCAATCACGAGCTGAAACAAAGCGCCGCTGCTCAAACGCGTCTCAGAGGCGCAGAAGCTGAGGCCAAGTGCCAGCGCATTCATTCTCGGAGGCCGAGCGCCACGCCAGGCGCGCGCCAGCCTATAGCAGCAGATATCTCAAAGCAACCATCGCATAATAGTCTGCCTCAGACTTGCTGGCCCGTGCGCGCCCGCAAGATCGGTGCACCGCGCGCGCGGCTCCTGGTTCGCGCCAGCACCAAAATTGCCGATTGGTTCGCGTCCGAGTTGCGGAAGTTAGACAAACGCGCGGTTGCAGAGCCATCTATCTTTTTCGATACGAAGAGTTGTTTCTGGCCTAGATGAACCCAGGCGACGCGCGCGGCGCGCGCGACCAGCCAGAGGCGTCAAAAGAAGTCAGGGACCTAGCCCGCGCTCTCGGGGCCGCCCCGGCAAGCGACCCCAAGAGGGCATGTGAATCACGTACGGGGCGACTGCTTGGCAGAGGCGCCGTGCCGCGCCGCAGCCGGTCACAGTCGCGGAGTCGCGACATCGCACGAACGGGGTGGCGGCCGCGGCGCGCGACCAAGCCCCCCCCGCATGCGATCCCGTAGCATGAAGAGGTAGTCCTGACGGTGGCCAGCCAGGCCCAGGCTCGCGGCAAGTGCGCGAGCGCGCGCGCGCCGCAGTCCGAGGGCCCGCGGTGAGTCAAAGAAGCGACGCATTCATCTTGCGATCATGTATGACGAGGTCGGCCGCAAGAGCTGGGCGGAGAGAACGATCGCGGGAGATCCAGAGTTCAAGCTCAGCAAGGAAATCGTCGGAAAGATTGACCGCGCGTTGTTGAGCATCGCCGATGGGGATTAACGACAGCGGAGAATTTGCGGAGGGACCCAGTGGCAAGACGGAGGCCATTGGCACGGCGGCCGGCACGACCGCGCCCAGCCACGGAGGCGCCAGCAAGGGCGGCGGCAAGTCTGCCCCCAAGATCGGCCACTCGGACAGCCAGGGCGCTTGGAAACGCCACCAGCGGCAGAGCTGGGGCCGAAGCGACAACCGGAGGCCACGCCCGCCTCCGCGGCCAGCGAAGAAAGCCAGCGGCTCGGGTCCGTAGAGCGCGCTCAGGATTCTGCTGCGGTGCGCCTCGGGGGACGCGCCGCGCGCGATCGGTTGCACGTAGCGCGAGCGCGGCAGGTAACCATTAATGGAAGCGTCGCGCTGTCACGGCGCGCGCTCAAGTCTCTGCTCTGGTGCGCTGCGGGAGAACGCGGCGCGCGCGATCTGTCGCGCGTTGCGCGAGCGCGTGAGGCTAGCAGCAGCACGGGCTGTCCCGCGCTGCTGGCGAGGGGCGAATATTGGAGTCGTAGCCACCAATTACAGCGACGCGCTTTCACGCGACCCCGCGCTTGCAACGCGGTCGAACAATCGTCGGTTTCGACCGCCCCTCCGCTCGGCGCTGACAAGGACTGGCTTAGGAATGCGAGGTGGATACTGTTCATATTTCGGCTCCTCTCACGCGCGTCTCACATCGCAAGTGGGCCATCAGCTCACGCGCATCGCGGTGCGCGGCGAGACACGGGTGCCTCCGAGAGCTGCGAGAAGCGCGCGGCTACCGGAACGGTGTGCTTGTTTTCTGTTAGCTATGCTGTCGCGGCTGCCCAAGCCGCCGCGGCCGCCGCGTCGGCACCCGACACCCCTGGCACCGCCGAAGCGCCGACGCCGGTTACCCTTGCCGCCAACGCCGCCAGTCTCGGCTGGAATCTTGCGCCCGCGACGTGGCGCGCGCGTGCGCGCGCGTTTGTCGAAGGGCAAGCAGTCGCGCCCAGCCGCGCGATTATGGAACCCCCCCGCAAACTCGTACAGGAATCCGCGCCTTCTGCCCATCGCGGGCGAGCTCAGCCGTAGGCGAGCGGCGCTACAAAGAGGGACCGAGCCGTTCGCGGACACGGAGCAGTTCCCACCCGAAGCCGCGAAGGTTGTCGCTTGGCCAGCAGCCAGGTCTGCAGAACAAGCCTGCAGAGACCGCGAGCATACAATCTCGCGCATCGAGCCGGAAGGCGCAGCGCTCAAAGCGCGCACGGGCGCGCGCCACGCCAACGCCACGATGGCGGCCATCTCGCGCGACGTAGACGCGCCACTGTTGGAAGCACTCGCGAGAAGGGTAGGTCACGCTGACCTGGAGTGCACGCGTTTCTTCATGGAGGAAGTTCTGCGCGCCGCCCCCGCTGCGCTCTGGGCACCGCGCGTGCGCGTCGCTACCGTAGGGCGCGCCAGCGATTGGCTGGCTGCGGTCATCGGGCAACAGCGTGCCCCACATGTTCGACGCACCCGCCGAATTTGGCGATCTCGAGAACGGCACTCCGCGTCGGCGCGCCGGTGCGCCTGCGGGTCGGCCGCGAGCAGGTGCACTGAAGAGCAGCAAACGACTACTCGCCTCATTGAGAGACGATGAATTCGAAGCAACGCAATTTAAGCAGGCACGAGATGAGGCCGCGGTCGGCCGACTCTCGCCGCCGATCGCAGTGGGCGGCACCCTCGATCTGCCAAGGATCGTTATTGCACATCTTTTCGGAGTCGCCGAAGGTCTTAGGGCTGACGGCATCCCACAGGTCCGCGCGTTTTTACTTAACAGCGAAGACTGATAGGTTTCTAATGGAATTCATCATGACTCCCCAGAAGGGTCCAGGCAGGATCCGGGGAGAATCCGCGGAAGTCGTTTTAAGCAAACAGTTACACATTTCGTGGTCTTCGAGGTCCCAGAACTCCGTTCCCGGGCCACAGTCTGAATGCCCGGAGCCAACTGTAGGCCACTTCGTGCTCTTCGAGTTCCCAGAACTCCATTCCTGGGCATGATTGTGAATGCCCGGAGCCAACTGTAGGCCACTTCGTGCTCTTCGAGTTCCCAGAACTCCATTCCCGGGCCACATTTTGAATGCCCGGAGCCACCTGTAGGCCACTTCGTGGTCTTCGAGTTCCCAATATTCCATTCCTGGGTATGATTTTGAATGCCCGGAGCCAACTGTAGGCCACTTCGTGTTCTTCGAGTTCCCAGTATTCCACTCCTGGGCCACATTTTGAATGCTGAGGCAGGCTGATGCTGAGGCCGAGGCAGGCTGAGGCCGAGGCTGAAGGCAGATTGAGGCTGAGGCTGAAGCAGACTGAGGCTGAGGCTGAGGCTGGCTGAGGCTGAGGCAGGCTGGATGCTGGGCGGCTGAGGCTGGGCGGAGGCAGGGCTGAGGCTTGAGGCGATGCAGGAGAAAGGAGGCTGAGGCTGAGGCTGAAGCAGGACTGAGGCTGAGGCTGGGCAGGCTGAGTGAGGCAGGTGAGGCTTGAGGCTGAAGCCTTGGGGCGAGGCAGGCTGAGGCCTGAGGCTGTGTCTGTGACTGCCGTTTCCACTGCGACTGTCATCGCGAATGCGACTACGACTGCGAGAACAGCACAATTCTACAACTGGATTCTCATCTGAATCTTAAGGGGAATGCTTCCAGATATGCTCCTACACATCGCTGTTAGGTTGCTTTGCCGGGATATTTTTTCCGCGCCTGCGTCGCGCGTCCGCGACATGCGCGGGCGCGAAGGTACACTCAGTCAACGATTACACCGCTGCCAGCGCAAACGGCGCGACGAAACCGGCGGAGAAATTACACCACGAGACCATCGACAAATTATTTCGCCTCTCCAAGCTCGTCGCCGAGACGGCGAGACATGACCTGGTTTGCCCACCCCCCGAAGTGCCCGCGCGAGCGCGCGGCGGGTGTGCGATGAGCTTGCGCTCAGTATAGCCGACGCGTATGCCGCGTTCTGGCGCTGCCCCCTCCGACCCGATCACAGGAGTTTCGCGTGTGTAGCAGTCAAACAGAAGGGCGCAGCGATCCTGGCACGGCTTAACTCTTTCTCCCCATTCGGCACAGGTAGGCAGCGCCGCGCTGCCCCGCGCGGCGACGCGCCGCGCGCTGCGGCTCAGTCGCCAGCGCGCACGTCTGGGAGAGGATCGGTGCGTTGATTACAACAATCGCGAGAAAGATCTGGCGCATACCAAGTCTGAGCTACATCGACGACTTGTGCTCGGCCCTGCGCACAGCCGAGGCGGGCGCAAACGCGCGCGCTGGGCGCCGCTCACATGCGCAGTCAAGCGCGGAGGCGGAGCATGCCCTGAACTGCCTCGTTTGCCTCGTCAGGGCGCTGCTTGGGCCGTCGGCGCTGGCCGAGCATAGGAAAGAGCGCGGCAAACCGCTGGTCGTTCTCGGGCCGCGCATTCAATTATTGCCAGCGGGGATGCGCGCTGCGCCGTCGGATGACGTTGCAGAGAGATGGATGAGTCGCATTGCCGAAGCAACTCGTGCCTGCAATTCGGTGGCAGGTGTTTTCCTCGCCCGCGCGCGGGCCCAGGCGCCGCGCGCGCCGCCGCGCAGGCGCAGCCTCCAAGCTCGCAGGGGCACTCTCCTGGGGGGCGCCCCACCAGTTCAGAAGAATGGGAAGAGCCATGGTACGCCCGCTATTCCAGCACGCGCACGGGCATGGCAACAGATTGAGCGGCCACGTGCGGGAGTCGCCCTCCTGGTGGCACGACGCGCCATCGAGTCGCGTAGTCGAACTGAAGAAGTTCAATGCGAGCGCGCAGGCGCCGATCGTGAAGTGAACGAACGCGCGCGTGCCTTCGCCGCGCCCTACGGCGGCCGCGATAATCGATGATCCATTGTATTTCTGCGACATGGAGCCATCTGGAGAAATCATGAGGCGCTTGCGCCGCGCGCCGACGAGCAAGGCGCCCATGCGCGCCGCGCGACAGTCGCGCGCAAGCAAGTCTCGCAACGCGCCGATTTACAGATCACTGGCCTCGAGGTTCTGGCCGCGGCCCTGGGCTTTTGCGCTTGAGAATATTCCCTCAGGGGCGCGATCTGTCAGTCTTCAGCGACAACACGGCCGCCGAAGCAATTCTATAGAAGGGCGTCGCGAGCGCCCCCGACCATCGCGCTCTCATTCACATATTTGGGTCAGCGATCGGGTACTCGACGCGCGTCGTATTTGAACGTATGCCGACCGAAGTGAACATCGCCGACTTGCCAAGCCGCGAGGAGCATGACCTTCTGGCGCAGCTTGGCGCGCGCCGCACGCAGGCGGAGCTCGCCCACGTGTTCGCGAGCCGAGCTCAGCAGCGCGAGTTTTGCAAAGCGCGCGCGACGCGGCGCCCCTTGTCTCCGCGCAACCTCGCACTGCCAAGCAGACCCTGTTGCGCACCAGCGGCAGCGCGTGCGTTACTTCACGCGCCCGGCGAAGCGCATTCATTTGCGCGGCTGGGGCGCGTGCTGCGAGCGCGTGGTCCCGTCAACGCGCCGCGCGCGATCTTCGGCATTCGCGCGCGCGCGAGCTCCGTGAAGTGCGCAGCGCGCCCCTCCCGTGAAGAAGGCATAAGCGTTGTCATGAGTATTCACGATGCCCTTGCTCGTCGCTGTCCCTCGTTCGGCTCAGCCGATGTACGCGAAGCAGCGGAGCTCCTCGTCGCCAACGACGTCTCGTCCTTTGCCGACGTCAGAACGGCGCAGGACTGCTAGCATTGGCCTGGCAGTCAGGCGGGGCGCGCGCTCGCGCCCAAGGCGCCCGTCTTCGTTGCGCAAGCGGCCAGCGACGCGCGCATGAGGCCGGCGCGCGCTGCGCAGCGGCGCGCCCCTCGGGCGGGGCCGCCACCGCCCAGCGTCCGCGGGGTCGCACCGAGTTGCAAACGCCCTCGCCACTCGTCCTCTGACGACAGAGTGCACCGCGCAGAACGGCCGCGCACCGCGCAGAGAGTCCGCAGCCACTCGTCTTCTGACGACAGCAGCGACGACAGCAGCTCGTCGCCGGCAACGCCGCCCGCCCCTGCGCCGCCGATGCGCAGCCAGGGGCGCGACAACGCGGAAAGCTTGCTAAAGAGACTGAGTGCGAAAGTGCGGTCTCTCGGGAGAATGCAGGCGAATGCCTCGGGGCGGCGCGGGCAAGTCGCAGCGGAGACCGAAGACGTGCAGTCGTGGCGCGAGCGCGAGCGCCTGCGCGCGCTGCTGGGCTCGTGTCTACGCTCCCCGGGCACGGTGACGGCTGCGGCAGCGTTCTGGTTCTATTTCGCCGAGACCCGAATGCACCGCGCGGGCATCGAGCTGGCCCCAGATGGGGGTGGCCTGCCAGCGTGGTCGCGCACCTTCGAGTCTGCCGGTACCTCCGGCAATTACGCGAGCGCGGTTCGCCCGGCTGGCGAGGCGCGGGGGCGACGGGTTGGCGCGCTCGCTCGCGACGCACCCGGCGCTAGGGTGCTCCAGCTGCATACGGATTGCTTCGCGGCGCGGGAAGTCGGGAGGGCCCGCGCGGCCAGCTCGAAGCGCGACCCGCGGGAGCGCCCCGAGAAGCGTTACCCCTCGCACGACGACCTCCTGCGTCTCCTGCCTCACGTGGCGGGCCCGACACTCCGACTGCTTCGCTTTCGCCTTCGGATTGCCGTCAGAGGGCCCGGGGGTCGCGGTGCACCGCTCAAACCCGTCGCGGCAACTTGTCTTCAGCGGCCACGAGTGTCGCGCAAAAGCCACCCATGCCACGCTCGCCGCAAGCGAACAAAGTGCCACGCTGCACCCAAGCAGAAGCAAAAACGCGCCGCACCCGTGCAGACTGACGCGAGATTGTTGGTGCACTAAGTGCCAGTCGACATGCCTTGCACGCGCGCCCATGGCCGCCCTGGGCAGAGTGCCGACGAGAACGCGGCCCTATGTCGGCCTGCGTCGCGAAATCAAGGAAGGGGCAGTTAAAGCTTATCCGCGGTCACGACCGCGGGCATTCCTGAGCCGGAGGGTCTCACCTCGTAGCGCCAGCGGCGAGGTCATGCGGAGACCGTCCGCAGGGTGGGAGGCCGTCTCAGCGACATCCTGAGAGCGGGCGGCTGGTCGTCCAGGGCATTCAAGGAATACCTGGACTGCCCAGAGCTCGAGCGCACTGTCACCAGGGAGGCGGCGTCGCTGGCATCCGCGCCCGCCGTCCCTTGATTCGGCCCTCAGCAGACCATGATTCCGCGCGCGCATCTACCGTCGCGCGCAGCTTGCATTGGGTGCCCGGCGTCGTCGGCAGCAGCGTTCGGGTCCGCAGTGGGCGCCAGGCCCGCACGCTGCCCCTTCGCCGCGCGCCGCAGTGGATTCTACCACGGAGGCGGCGCCGCGCCGCAGCGGGCTCTGCCACTCATCCGGCGCTCGCAAGGGGGCGCGTCACGCCCATCGACGGGACGTGACGCGCCTGGACGCTTGTCACCACCGAATTGCGGTAGGCGCACAAGTTCGCTTGGTCGCGGGCCAAAGTCGCATGGGCGGCAGCGGGCAGCAGCGCGCGGCCTGCAGGCGGACGCGCGCGGCGCGTCCTGCAGGCGCACGCGGATCGCCCAGCAGGCGCGCGCGCGCGCGCGGGGGAGGGGCAGGTCCGCGCGCGGACGCGCGCCTTCGCTGCACAGGCGGGGATCGCAGGTGCGCGCACGGCCCCGACGGGGCGCGCGCGCGCTCGCCGCGGCGTCGTGCGGGCGACCACGGCACATGCAGGACGGGCGGGCCCGATGCCTTCTGCGTTCTCCACACCCACCCTCACCTGGCGCGCTGCGTTGCGCGTGTTAAGTGCGACGGTGGCGTTGCGTCCAGGGGTGTCAGACCCGTGCGCTGCCCCCTCGCCGCGCGCCGCGGTGGATTCTACCACGGAGGCGGCGCCACGACGCAGTGAGCTCTGCCACTGACCCGGCGCTCGCAAGGGGGCGCGTTCACGCCCATCGAGGGGGCGTGACGCGCCTGGACGCTTGTCATTACCGAATTGCGACGCGTGGCACAATGGGGTCCGCTCGTGGGTTCCAAGTCCGCTAGGACACCCGTCGGCGGGTTTCGATACAAACAGCGCAATGGGAAGGAATGGGTGGGACGGGTCAGATGCCAAAATATGGCGCGATCGCGCCTAGCTTGCCCCCCAGACCCTTCATCCTCATCCTTCCCCGCATACCCCTCATTATCATAGCCCTCCTCCTCTCCTCACACTGCCCCTCCCAACCTGCCATCCTCCACCACCTCCGGCTTCGCGGGCTTATTTTCAGGACGGCGAGGTTGATCTAATAAGGATGAGGACGGGGACGAAGGGAGGAGGAGGAGGAGGAGGACGAGGACGGGAACGAGAAGAGCAAGCAGGGGTGGGATGCCATCGTCGTCCCAGGTCTTGTTGGCCCCAGCAGGCCCATGTTTGTTTTGCCTCTTTCCTTTCAATAAGCGTCCGACATTTTCAAGGAAGACCCCCATGCCTTCTCAGAAGACCGCCCCCCTCGCCCCACCACCTCCGATTTGTTTGTCTGGTATTTCGACGTGTTTCATGATTATACAAATTTCTTCCGAACGGCTTGGCCAATAGTTGGCCCAAGGTTGGGGCATGTGTTCTCATGACTCATGACCACGCCAAGAGTCCGTATGCTCCGATCCTGCTGGGCCCAATATGGGCCAGGCCAGGATCGATGTACCTGTATGGCTGGCGTCATTGTATGGACGTGCCCAAACCTCTGGCGGATAGAACGAGGGAACCACGAAGGCCCGATCTCTCGAGCTTGTGACCAATAGCGAAAAAGTTATTGCGAGCGCTGGGGCCGAGAGCCTTGACGCTTCGCGGACTGCGATCTTTCAGGGCGTTGCAGTTCCAGGCAACCCTGAGCGCATGACACGTGGAATCCCAGTCTCTGTAACAAAGCAGTGTCGGTGGGTTCACACCCCCGTAGCTGCTCTCGCAGCCGACCTCACAGTGCTTGCACGGGCCGCTCTCGGCAGCAAGCTGCGAGTGGCTATCCCTTGACACCCTGCCGGAGCGCACGAGAGCAATCGCCATCGCAGCACCTCTCGATCATCTGGCGTTCACAGCTTCTGGCTCGGGCGCGCCGCCGCAGCGTGCCTGGGCCTGAACCGCGCCGCCTGGCTTTGAAGGACCAGAGCCCGCGCGCCCCCTGCATGGGCAGCGCGGCCTCGCCGCGCCCGTCCGCAGGATGTCTTCCTACGGCGAGCTCATACAGGCGCTCGGCGTTCTCAGGAACGTCAAGGAGTTCGGGGACGGCATCTATACCTTGAGATCCAGGCGTTACAAGTTTTTCGCAGCGGTCGTTTTCGCCCAGTTTCGGGCCCCAGGGCCATCACAGATCGATTTGGCCCCGAAAATGCAGCATAAAGATACGGATTAAGGCTCCAGACGCGTTTCTGTTCAGCGATGTTGGATTCGTTTCGCAACGTCGTATCGGTGCCCCAGCACTGACCTTGACCTTGGTCTAGCTTTTTCTGAGCCCAGGATTGGTTCATACGCTCCCTCCCCGGCCAAGCCACGAGGGCGTATACACCGATCCTCGGCCCAGGGTGGGCCTGGCCAGGATCGGTGTTCGTGTACAGTTGGCCCCTTCCCAAGGAGAGAAGGCACGGGATCAAGACGCTAGCGAGTCTGTGTGCCAACCGCGCTTTCCAGGTCAGGATCGTGCAGCGGGGCGGTTGGCGCAGCGCCATTTTGCCGCTCATCATCTCGCTGGATGAGGAGTGCCGAAAGTATGCGTCATTGGCAATTGCCAATTTGAGCACTTGCCCCGCGGCGCACCAGCAGTTGAAGGACGAAGAGGTGCTACGGCATTTGGTACCGATGCTTCAGAGTGAGGAGGTGGAGGCGGTGGTGATCTACGTTCTCAACGCCCTCGGTAATTTTGCTTCTTCGGACATCATGTGGGAGCAGCTGCAACGCATGAATGCGATCGAGAATGTCCTGGCCGCGATGAAGAATATGCAGCGCGACGAAATCAAGACCAACGCGCTGTTCTGCATATCCAACCTCACCTCCGACCCTGTTCAGCGCGCTTGGATGATGGCTCCAGCAAACAAGACTTACGAAGTAGCTTGGAAGCTCTTGCAGCACCCAGATTTCATGATCTGCCAGTATTCTCTTGCAGTTCTGCGAGGACTAAGCGTGGAGAAAACCGCTCAGGACATATTCCCGAAGATGGGCATGTTGCCGTATTTGATCGGCATCCTCCAGACAAATTGTCCAATGTCCTTCAAGACGCTGACATTGAGCATCTTGTTGCATTTCTCCTTCCAGCAAGCCAACCACCCCGCGCTGATGGAGTCCAGCGCACTGGCCTGCGTGCATGCGGCCATCAAAGGGGATGGAAATTTCGAGTTCATCCCGCATGGTGTCTTCATCGTTGCCAACCTGTGCGAGAGCGTGGACTTGCACGATCGCATCGTAGAGTCCCCACTATTTCCAGCGCTGTGCGATCACATCCAGAACGACAACAAGGAAGTCCAGCGGCACGTCATCCGGGCTTTCATGCAGCTCAGTCTGTCTCCAAAGTACCATCACGTCCTCCTCTCGGTCGGTGTGGTCTCCAACGTGTGCCCCATTGCGATGACGGAGAGATTCTCCGTCGAGATGCGCACCAACGCTTTGCAGCTGATGGGCGCGGTGTGCGCCACCCACCCCACCACGCCCACCGATGGCGATATCATGGATCTCTTGTTCCTTATCTGCAACGCTGGCGAGCATATTGAGATTCGCAGGGCGAGCATGCTGGTCGTCGCGAACGCCTCCGCCGATAAGGCGAATGAGGCATCTCTGCTGCGCAAGCCCTTCGTTGAGGCGTTAGTCATCGCGCTGTCCAAGGCCACAGACACGATATTGATGGACTACTTGTGCCTCTTCTTCCACAATATTACCAAGATGGACAACAAGGCTGGCTCCATGATGGTCCACTGCCGCTACCATCATCACATGTTCACTTACGAGAAGCTTGAGGCTCTGTCCATGGCTTCGTCGATCTACGTGTGTGACACGTGCAGGCAGCTCGCCCAGGACTCAGTCGTTCGGAGCCAGCTGATGCAAGAGGCCATGCTCTTCAAGACCCTAGCGGACGCCTGGGCCGGGTCTATCGCCGACGACCGCTTGGCTCCGCATTTGGCATTGATGAGTTCGGCGTTCGTCTACCACTCCGACGCGCACACGGAGTTCGTCCTCCAAGGGGGCGTGCGCTTGATCATGGAGCTCTACAGCCACTCGAAAGTGGAGCATGTGCGGTTGTGTTGCCTGCTGAGTCTCCTCTACCTCGCCGAGAACAGGCAATCCCAGCGCTCCATCGCGCAGGAGCGAGGCATGCAGATGCTCCTCGCAGCCGCCGAGAACGAGACGCACGTTGATCTGGTTACCAACGCGCTCAAAGCGCTCATCCCTTTCGCATCCTCCGACGACTACCGGCCTCAGCTGGGTATGGAGGGGGGCGTTGACACATTTGCGTCATATTTGTTCTCGTCCTCGCTGGAGCTCCAGCAGCTCGGCGTGCACCTCCTGCAGAACCTGCTGGAGTTCAGGGCCAATCGCAGGATCTTCTTGGGCCTGTCGGACGCGAAGAAATGCGAGGAAGATTATTTAGAACCACTGTTGAAGTTCTTGCCCAGGTACGTGCAAGCGATGAACTCACGCAATAAAAAGAAGGCCATGTCCGACGCCAAGACTTTATCGTCAGCCGACAAGGAGCTCACCCCACACGACCCCTTCATGGTCCGCAGCTGCATCCACTCCCTCGCCCTCCTCACTCTAGAGCACAGCGAGGCGTCCTACAAGCGGCTCATCCAGCTGCAGGCGGCACACTTGATGTACGACCTGTTTTACAGCGAGCAGATCGACCGGTCATCTGGGGAGGCGATTCTGCTTTTCTTCGCGAACATCTTGCACAGCGAGGCCTCCCCCACACTCTACCCATCCACCCCTGTCTGCCTCCCTCCTCCTCCTCCTCCTCCTCCTCCTCCTCCTCCTCCTCCTCCTTCCCCCCAGGCTGACACACAGGCCACCGTCTTGCGGGGGCTGAACGTGGTACCGATGCTGTTGTCGGCCTGGGAGATGGACTTCTCGGCACATACCAACGTGCGCTGCTTGTCGGCAGTTCTGGCGATGGCCCGCCGGAAGGAGCTCAGGTCGCGGGTCCTCGTGCACCTCGACATGATCATGGCGAACATGAACGTCAACCTCAGCTCGCCGTCGCGGGACGAGAACTTTTACTCCACCGCGGCGGTCCACTGCGCGCTCCTGTGCGAGCTGACGCGCTCAACCCCAGACAGCCACCAGCAGCTGGCTGACGCCAGCATCATCGAGGCCCTTCTCATGTTCGTGACGCTCGCGGGGCGCGGCCCGCGCGACGAGGTGTGCGTCGAGCTGCTGCTTAGCGCGGTGTTCGGCATCTCGACAATGGTCGCCTCGCCGGCGGTCGGCGAGCAGTGCTTGCGGAGCATGTTGTCGCCGGTGACCCGCATGCAGCTTTTCCTGGGGTTGCTGCGGCTGCCTGCCGAGGCCATCAACAGCAACTTCTACTCGGGCACCGTGGGTGTCAGGACCCTGCAGCGCACCGCCGCTCCAGACATCACCGACGAGGAGCTCGAGGTCGGCGAGGTGGGAATTCGGGATTTCCTCAGCTACTGTGGTGTCAAGCCTGCTGATTTCATGTACCGGAACATCATCCGCACCCTCTGTATCGCGATTGCCAACCCAGAGCTTCGACATCGCATCCAGGACGCTACCTCGCTGCAGAACATCGTTCCGACCTGCGTGTTCGCGCTCAACGGCACCTCAGACATCTACTTGCAAGTGTTCGGCTACATTCTAGTGGCCATCTTCGGAGGCGAAAAGCAGCTCCGTTATGGATTTGTAAACTCTTCCGCTATCATCAATGAGTTGCTCACGTGCTGTCGCCGCTACTCTGATCCGCTGACCAGCGGCATGGGGACTAGCGTGGAGGAGCAGCTCAAGAAGCTTGGCGGCGGGGGAGGCCCCTGGTCGCCGCAGTCCGTGGCCCTGAACCGCTACCTGCTAGCAATGCTGGCGCTGACGCACCTGGCGGACCACATGAGGAACGTGTACCGGCTGGAAGATTCGCAGGATGGCGAGCAGGATGAGGAGGACAGGGAGGTTGACGGCGGCGCCGACGGGCCCGACGGCAAGTTGAGCTACTCTAATTTGCGGTTCGTTGCTAGGCTGGCTCCTGTATCTTTCCGAGAGTTGGATCCTGACATGTTGGTGAAGAACGGTCTGACAGAGATACAGGAGTTCACTGCGTTGTTGCGTGTTGTAGTGGTCCACAACGCGCTCCTGACCCGCATTGAGCTCGAGGAGCAGAAGAAAGGTGGCGAGGTGAAGCCAGAGTTGGTTGGAGCTGTGGCGCAGACAGTAGACAGTCTGCAAGATGTCAAAACAGACGCGGATCTGGTACCAGATATTTTGAAGCAAGAATTCAAGTCTCTCCGGTCAGTGCAGGAGAAGTGCCTAGGCCTCCTGAACGTCGTGGACTGGTACGTGGGGGAGAACCGGTCACAGGCGTTGGTGGTGGCTATCATGGAAAGCCTCGGCTCCCTCTCGTGGCTGTGCCCGATGAGCGTGGACATGCCCCAGTCTGCCTACAGGATCATGGCGCACTGCCCAGAGTGGCTGCAGCCAGGCCTCCTGACCGTGATGTGCAACATCATGTCGGACCCCTCGCGCATTGGCAAGGAGGACGAGCGCCCCATCGCCGACCGGAGCAGAATGAACTTGAGGCTGGGCGAGGTAGATTCGGACTACTTGTTCCCGCTACTCGCCACCAGTGAAGTAGGGATTCGGCAACGCACCCTCGGCTTGCTTGCAAACCTGAGCACGCATCCAGGCATGCTCCGCTTCGTGGTCGGTTCAGGGGTCATCCGGATCTATCAGGCGATGCCAGACCGATCAGATTTCCTGAACAAGTTCGGTATCATAATCGAGCAGATGCGAATTCTCGCCAACACCACCTGCCGAGATGACAGCCACGAGTCCTTCTGCACGATGGGCGTGATCCAATTCTTGCGCGACGCCATGCGGCACAGTTCCGATCTGCTCCACGCAGCAGCACCACTGGACACGAACAGGAAGGAGGCGGAGGAGCAGTTCGACTACTGCGAGATCCTCTTTGGAGAGTACGACGCGCCGCCCCTGGGACTGCGCATCCGCTGGGAGCAGCCACCAGTGCTGAACGAGATTCTCCCAGACACGCCTGCCGAACAGTACATCGACGCGCTGGCCGAGGGGGACGAGCTGATCGAGATCAACGGAATCGACGTGTCGTACATGGAGCAAGAAGACATCGCGCCCATGTTTCAGGACCGGCCGTTGAGGCTTGTCTTCCGCCGTCGAGTCGACGAGTCAGCACCAGTGGCCTTGGAAGCGCCTGCATTGACGGCGAAGGGCGATGCAACCCAGGATTTCGGTGGCTTGCAGGTCGTTCATGTGGAGAGCATTGGCGTCTATGGAGACCGCGACCAGTACCTTGAGTGTTTCAACCTGGCCGTGCTGGCGGTGCACAACATTGCCACTGTGAGCGGGAATCATGAGATGCTTTTCAACGAGCCGCAGATTCTGTCCATGTTGCTAGCGGCGATTCCCAGTCAGGTGATCTCCCCAGGGCTGAGGCGCCTGATCTTCTCGGCGTTGACCTGCCTCGCCCAGGGTAAGGACATGGCGGGACGAGTATTCCAGGCGATGTCCGACTATTTCATCTCTTGCGAGAAGACAGACCCGTCACTACAAAAATACATCATGTTGTGCGCCAACCTGTACTACACGGGGATGAGGCCCGAAGATATCAAGCCAGACCGCAGCATGCTCGTCTTCGTGGAGCAGATCTCCTTGGGCAGCCCCTCCAACGAGGCGAATCGCGCAGTGGCGGAGATCATGCACGGCATGGCGAAGGCGCCGAAGGATTTGCGGGTCGACTTCGTTTCCCGAGATTCTTTAGTGGTGGCTGTGACCTTCATGGAGTGCATGGATCAGTGGGAGGTGCAGTCGCGAGCATTCGAGTCTGTCTACTTCTTGACGATGGGCGCCTGCGATCCAGAGCTGTGGGTCTCCCTCGACTTGCTCCAGCGGATGGCCAGGGCGGCCTCGAGGTTACAGCAGAAGTCCGTCGATGACGATGACGAGATGCTGCGCAACCACGCAGAGGCGCTGTGGGAGATCACGCTGCGCACCTGCGACATCTGCCTCCAGTGGGAGTCGCTGGTGCACGAGGTGAACAGGTGTGCCGAGATCGACCGGTACCTGGTGACCTTTTTCTTCGACGCCCACCGCTCCCGGCCTCTCATGGTGAAGGTGGTGGCGCACTTCATGGAGACCCTCATCGACTGCTCGGAGGGCACGTGCTGGTGCCGCTGGAGGAACATGGGGATGGCAGACAAGATCATCGGATGGTTCGCGGTCCAGAGCGAAGCCATGAAGGGTGACGCGGGCGCGGCCCTCGCGAAGCAAAAGGTCATGTCGCCGCTGGCCGCCGAGTTCCCAGTACCAGCCGGCGAGAGTGTGGACAGCATGCTACATATGTTAGTGTCTGCCACAAGGGTAGACCCCACGACGACGGGCGTGCTGTTGACGGAGGGTGTGATGTCTGCCATGGCGCAGCGTATCATCGCCCACGCCGGCTTCTACAGGAAGCACCACGCCGAGCCAGAGACGATGGAGATGCAGAAGGCCAGTAAAATCCTTTCAAAGCCAGTCAAGAAAAGTTCCTGGACCCCTCTGGGGTTCATCCTGGTCAAGTTTCCGAGCCGAGTCCAGCCGTGGCGACGAGAACCTCCAGCAACACGAAAACACGTCCGAAACGAAGGCGTCGTCGTGGTCGTCGTCGTCGTCGTCGTGGTCGCCCTCTCGGCGCTCGTAGGCCAACGTGGCATTCCGGGCCATCGCGCAGCACCTCGGCGCTTGCATCAACGATGTCGAGGGCCTCACGGCGCTGAGCGGCATGGGCCTGGAGGCGCACCTGGTCTCGCTGCTCGAGCTGCCCCCAGAGGACTACCGCACGCCCTCGCTGCTGGTCTTGGCGGCCCTGTGCGGTCACAAGGCGTCGGCGCCTCGAGATTCAGTTTTTGCCTTTTGTGGACTTCGGAGGGCCCTCGTGGTCACGGTCGGACGCAGGTCAAAAAAACGCGTCGGGACGATTGTATTGCGCTGATGTCTGTTCACTATCGGACCCAGGTTGCACTAGCAGAAGCCAGGAGTCTTCTGCGATGAGGGGGGGGCAGCAGGGCGTGGAGGGAATGATGGAAGAGAGTGTAGTGGGGGTGGAAGGATAGAGTGGAGCGAGGGCAGGTGTGAAGCGGTGTGGTAAGGAAAATACCAAAACCACATTTCTGATACTCTGGCATTCCATTGAAGCGCTGCCATTGCTTTAGACTCTTAGCCTTTTGGACTCCAGAGTAGCTCTTGAGACAGTCGGCAGATTTGGTTTCGGAGCAGATACTGCGGGGTGGATGGTAGGAGCGCCCCCCACCATTCCTAGCAGCTAGAACCCCTTTGATTACTTCGTAAAGTGCGGGTCCAGGTTTTTGCTGTACATCCGGGGGGGGGTACGACAATCACTTGCTGGGGGCCACCAAGATCATTGATTGTGAGGCGATGGCGGTGGACACAAATCACGTGCTGCTGGCTACAACAAGAAAAGGAAACATGCCACGAAGCGGTGGCGGTGAACAACCCGTCCAGATCGCAGAGGTCGCACAAGAAGCGTTGCGCATTTCTGGGCCCTATTACAATGTTGCAGCGATTGGCTTGCGACCATCTGGTGCATCGATCGTCTTTTTCATTATACTGGATGGGGCACGGGCCAGAAAGTCGCAGGCCGCCGAGGGCTTCCTCCAGAAAAACGTTGCGGTCGCTTGTCAAGGCGACCAGATGATTTCTCAGGCCACCGGAAAGTATCGATTTCGTGGGGGGTCTTCTTCTAAAAGATAGCTTAACCCCATGCCATGCCGCCAGGCAGTGACAATTTCGCTAGAGATTTCCCGATAACAAAGTTGATGGGCCCATTCCATGTCGCCAATCACTGACGATTTCGCTTGAGGACCGTTCGAAGATCAAGGATCAAGGATAGATGGGAAATCGAGGATCCAGGATGATCGGGGATCAATCGAAGCGCGACGATCCAGTGGGCGGTTATTTCGTGAAGTGCCGATCCGGATTTCTTAATCCAGGGGGTGGTACCTTGCAGCTCTTCCTGCAACGAGTATGAAGCCAATCGCGGAGCAGATGTGAGGATGGAGATCCCCCCAGAGCCCAGACCTCCAATGTCACCAATTTTCCAAGACGTGGGCTTTGGAGTCTCGACCCCGTCCCTGGGACCTGCTCCAGTTTTTTGTCACGGGCCGCGTATTGATGTTCGATGGTCCAGGGGGGTGGGGGGCGGAAGCTGGCTTCCTGAGGGCCACACCCCTGAAAAAACAGTCGCCCTTTTTTGTTCCGCGGATCCTGGAAGGCAATCCTCCACGTTTGTTCCTTATTTCTCTCCAATCATCCTTCCATTTTCTGAGCATGGGAAAGGAGAGGAAGAGGAGGAGGAGGAGGAGGAGGAGGAGGAGGAGAAGGAGCACGAGAAGTTGATGACGACGAGGCAGATTTCTGCAGTGCAGTATTTGTAGGGGCGTGGAGGAGGAACGGGAGAAGCAGGAGGAAGACGAGGACGAGGACGAAGAGGATGACGGGGAGGAGGAGGAAGAGAAGTCACGACCATGAAGATGGAGGGAAAAAGGAGGAGGAGAAAGATTAAGAAGACAGCAAGAGGAGAAAAGAGGGAGGAGAGAACGGATGGGGAGGAGTTGGAGGATGAGGCAGAGGGGAGTGGAGGACGGCGTGATTAGCGTAAGTCCGCGCTATGCACCCCTCAAGGGGCCCTGTTACGCATTGCTGAAGAACTCCAGCTTCGTCAAAGTGTTGCGCACAATCGAGGCCCAGCTGGAGAGCCACGGCTCCGCGCTCGAGGCTGAGGAGCTGGAGTATTTCGCCTGCATCTTGGACAAGTCTTGTTGCCACCCAGAGCTGACCCAGATCATTGTGGGCAGCGTTTTCCGGCTTCTGTGCCTGCTCTGCGTGAAGGGTAGGACCATACAGTGCCAGTTGTTGGCTTCCCGTGCGTTGGCGCGGTGCGCGCTCGCGAAGCCTGACAGCCTGCACGTTCTGACCGACCCGTCGCAGGGGCTCCAGTACCTGCACCACGTGATGAGCGTCGCGTCGTGCTTGCGCAAGGAAGGCTTCGCAGACGAGGAGAGCCAGCACTCCATCGACCGCCGCGCGATGGTGGCCAGGGTCGCCCACTCGCTCGAGGAGAACCCGCAGGAAGGCCAGCTGGTGGACTACTTCTCGCGCGTGGCCCTCTGCGAGGCCGTCACCGCGTCGCCCCACGTCTGCCGCAGTGCGTTCGACGATCTGGACGGCGTAGCGCTGCTACAAGATTTCGGCGCCGCGCTGGAGATCGGAGGGTACCAACTATACACCCGTACCGACCCTGGCCAGGCCGATCCTGGGCCCAGCATGCGCCTGGCCAGAATCGGTGTAGGTGTACAGTTGACGCCCTCCCAGGAGAGGGCGGAGAAGAAGGCCTCGAGCACCGTTGCGCCGAAGGAGGTGGAGCTCGCCGCTGGCGGGGTGCTGAACAGCCTGATCACGATGCTCCACGTCCTCCTGTGCGTGGTCTTCCGGCAGGGCTCTGAGAAGGAGGCCGCGACGCTTGGCATGCAGATGGCCATGGCGCGCGTGATGGGTGCCATCGGGCGGTTAGCCCTTCCAGACGCTGGGGAAGACGACGAAGAAGAGGCCGATGCCGCGCCCGCCGCGCTTGCGGAGCTGCTGACGGGTGACATCCGTGTCATTTTCTACCTCTCGGCACTTCTGCGCGAGGTTTGCTCCCAGCCGTTCCGCTCAGGGTTCCTGGCGATGGTGCGCACGCCCCCGTTCTTCTTGGCGCTCGAGGCTTGCGTGACTCTTGCCGTGCAACGTCTGCAGCGCGAGGTGAAGCGGGAGCCTCACAAGGACATCCTCCGGCCGAAGGTCGTGCAGCAGGTATCTGTGGAGTCGCCCATGGCCGGACGCGTAGACAATTTCAGCCTCGCTTTCGTGTTCGAGCACGTTTTGGTGTGTCTGAGGCACAGCTTGGTACAAGCCATGTACGTGAAGGCCGACCCGGGCAGCAGCCGCGCGGACCCGTGGCATTGGCAGGCGCAGGAGAAGTTGAAGGTGCACCTGGAAGTGATGACTTGGCTGCCAGAGGTCATGCGGCAGTTCGTCGACACTCGCGCGATCAAGGTCGAGGCCGTCCGCTACCTGTGCGCTGTGGCCACCTTCTACGAGGCCCCGCAGGCCCAGCCCCAGGACGCGGACTATCAGGAGGACGAAGAGGGTGAGGACATCGTCCCAGCAAACCCAGAAGAGTCCGGAACATCGGCTTACAGGTTGGCAGAGGTATTCTCTTTGTCGCATCCTGACGTGCTCGGCCTTCTCACGGAGGTGCTCGAGACCGACGAGGACCCTTGCACGCTCACTCTGGCCATGCAGGGGGCCGCGAATTTG
Organism: Prorocentrum cordatum; assembly: GCA_963575745.1. NCBI lineage: Eukaryota > Dinophyceae > Prorocentrales > Prorocentraceae > Prorocentrum > Prorocentrum cordatum. The sequence goes on from CAUYUJ010014678.1 coordinate 56,329, forward strand.
GCCAGCTACGAGCGAAGGCGGCGGCTCGGCCACAGCCCACCCACGGAAGAGCTCCCTGTCGACGGGCTCACGGGGCTCGTGGCGGCCACTGTTCGAACGCTGCGCTTGGTCAGCTCCTGGCAGCCGGAATACGTCAGCGACATGCTTCTGAGCGCCAACAGGTTGATAGGGCAGCTCCTTTGTTGCAACAACACTGCGATGTCGAGCAGGCTCGTCACCCTCGACATGTTCAAGGCCATGCAGGAGATGTTTGACGTTTTCCTGAAGGATGCGTTCAAGTTGAAGACGAACAAGGAGTTCCATCTGCAGGTGCAGAGCAACATACAGCTGCTGAGGAGTTTCGTCTGCGCAGGCTGCCTTGCAGAGGTCGCCCTGGAGCAGGAAGCAGCCGGCGCGCGGCAACGCAGCTCCGACGCCCAGCGGTCTGCGGCGTTGAGCTCTTTATCGACAGGCTTGGACGCACCAGAGTTGGTGAACTTGATCGTGCTGACCGCCGGGACCCTTGTGGCAACAGGAGGCCAGGCACGGCAGTGGAGGAAAGGCGCCCACGAGGAGCCAGACGCCGTAATCTCTTCTGTGTTCGATGACGTGACCGCCAGTCTCCAGACCCTGCTGCGGCGCACCGACATCAACGGCGGGATCGATTGGGACAGAGTGGAGCTTTTCAGATTCGAGCAGATGATGAAGGACATCCAGGCGCACCGCCGCCAGGTGTCAGGGATAGTCGACGATGAGGTGTTGCTCAACCTCTTGTATCTGATGACCAAACAGGGTTATGTGTATGGGAACCAGCATTTTCCAGATTATCTGATGGAAGTAGCCTATAGCCAGCGCGAGAGTCATACCACCATGCAGGACATCGCAGCCGTGTGCTTCGCGATGGTCACCGCGCTGGGCAAGTTGCGCAACGGCGGGCAGATCAATGTCGCAAATGTGGTCAAGAACCATGCGGAATTCGTCTTGTCGTTGGCCCAAGTCTCAGACCCACGTTTAAAGTTGTGGCACTACCGGCTTCTGACCCAGTGGACCAAGAAGCCGCACGTCCTTAAGGAGATCTCTGCTGATGCCGCTGCGCTTCGCTTCGTCATCGACGCCCTGCTGGATGAGAGTCTAGGCCGATACAGCGTAGTGATCCTGCACAACATCAGCGTCCTCCGGTGCGCGACGGTGATGAAGGGCAAGGGGCAGCTGGCAGTGGCGTGCGAAGCGTATCGGCGCATGGTGCCAGGCTCTCAGCAAGGGGACGAGGCCAACCGGCGGATGCTTCGCAAGCTTGTCCTGGCTACTGTGAGGAATGTGCTTTTCGGTGTGGAGGACCTTCAGACGGAGCTTGGGGATGAGGACCTCGCGGCAATAGTAGAGCTCGTGACGGCCATAGAGGCGCCAGACGTGGCCATTTTCATGGCGATGCTGATGCACGTGTGCGACGGCTGCTCTGCGGAAAGAGCCGCCAAGTCGTTGGCGGGCCATGGGGCACTGCTGGAGTTCCTCGTGCGCAATGTCTACGGTTTCGCTTCCGCTTGCCAGCCCGGCGCGGGAGACATCATCGACGTGGGCAGCGCCCAGGATCTCTACGGCTGCGTGATGCAGCTGCAAGAGCCCCCCGCTCCCAGCGAGGGCGAGGGTGGCCTGAAGGAACCAGGCTCTCCCAGCCAGCAGCGCGGCCTGCAGCCAGCAGCCAAGGGGCTGACGCCCCCACCGGGGCCGACGTCTCCCGTGAAGGGCCTGGGCAAGAAAATGACCCTGTACCAGCAGAGCAGGCGAAGGCGGGTAGCGACCTCCTCTGGCATGCAGGTCGTCCAGGAACGCGTCGTCGACCAGGGCAATGCCAAGGCTGGGAAAGGTGCCGAGAGGCAGCTGAAGGAGTTCTTGTATTTCGCAAGCGTAGAGGTGCTGAGTCACGCCACTTTTGTGGAGGGCAGCGGCGGGCCGCTGGCAGAGGGCGACGAGGATGGGCAGCCGGCGGCGGCGGGGCGCGATTGCCTAGAGGCATTATTCGGACGGAACCCGATCACCGCCTTTCTGAAGACGCTCCGGGAGCAGGTACAACTGCACGAGCGGAAGCGCGTAGTGTTTTCGGACCTTTTCATGCACGTGTCCGCCAAGTTCATATGGCATTGCTGGAGCAACCCGATGTTCAGGCGGCATATCGACACGCCGCTTAACCTGGAGGCCCTGGCTGCTCTGACCCCATTCTTCCTCGAGTGGCCCAATCAGGATGTCCAGGGATTGACGCTCGAGATCTGCTTGTACGCCGGGCTTCACCGGTACCCAATCGTCCGAGACTACTTGTGCGAGAAGCACACCAAGTTCCCAGAGCTCACCGCCGCGGCCCTGGGGCACGCCATGGTGGACCCGGAGGGCGACGTGGCCATGAGGCAGGCCATGCAGTACCTGAAGGTCTTCGCGCAGCTGCTCAGGAGCCGTTGCCTCAGCTCGAAAGTAAAAAATTGCATAAACATAAACTTTCGGAACTACGCGCGGACTTCTTGGATCTGCGCTGGGCTCCCCTGGCGGCGCCGCCCCTGGCGCAGTCCGCGCGGCAGGGAGGGGGTCCAGCGCCGATCCAAAGAAGCCGCGCGGACCTCTAAGAAACTATGTTTATGCCGCTTGTTGTTCCTCTACAGGAGCCGTTGCCTCAGCCAGAAGGGGCTGCGGCGCCTCGTCATTAGCCTGCAGGGGGCCATGCTGGCCTCCCGCCCGGAGGGCCTGTGTGCGAGTCTGGCCCAGAAGGATAGCCAGCTGTTCGGCGAGCTGCTGGAGCAGCTGAAGACTTACTGGGAGGCGGGGTACGTGAAGCAGGGCATGGCCGTCATGATCGCGCTGACCGTGGGGTCTCACTACAAGCCGCTGCAAGAGCTTGATTCTTTTGTGTTGCACATCCTGGATTTTGCACCCTCACTGTTAGAGAGCGAGTTCGTACTTTTCTTTCCAGTGCTGTGCCGCTTGGCGTCGCTTGGTGGTAAGAGGATCCAGTTGCCAATGCTGCAGCGCAAGGTGCACGTGCGGGTGGCCCGCCTTCTCGAGAAGGCGACGGGTGAATTGGAGGCAGAGCTGAAGAGCGGTGAGCCCGAGAAGACTCCTGGCATCGCCGAGGGGGCATGGAAGGAGCCCAAGCTCGGCGCACGACAGCGGATCCAGTGGATCCTCGCCTTCTTCGTCACCTTCGCGAGCGTCTGCGACCCCGAGGAGGGCGACAACGTCAACACGCACGCGCCGGACGTGCACTTTGACAGTTTCGTGTGCGTGGATCTGTTGCAGATTTTGATGAGGATCCTCCGCACGCAGCCTCACCCCTTCGAGGCGTCTGCAGCCTGCTTCCTGATTAGCTGCGTGTCCTACGCGAACACCCTGCCGGCCTACATGCCCGATCTGTTGAGGGTCTCCGTTAAGGCTTTTCCATCGTTGATCGACGAGCCGACCGGGAAGTCGCGCGTGAGGTCGCCAACCGCCGAGGCTGGTCCAGATTCCATGCTGCACTTGCGCTTACCGTCCAGCCAGCGCATGGAGCTCGGCCTGCGCCGCAGCTTCATTCACCTGTTGGCGAATGCAGGGTACTTACCCGCGTCGAGTCCTTCGCTTACCAGCAACGCCGCCGCGTTCAGATTCTTGGTGGGCCTCGGGATCGAGCACGGCCTCTACCAGGACCCCGCAGCGCCTCTGCACACGAAACTGTATTGCTTGGCCCACATGGTCACCAGGACCGACGACTACAATGTGCTCTTCGACGACTCCGCGATGGGCGGCAGCGGCCTGTTCGAGGTCCTGACGAGCGCTTCCAAGCAGGTGTTGGAGGAAGATGCCGACGAGACGTGCGACCTCCGCGTGATCTGGGCCAACTCTGTGGTGACAATAGCGAGCAGTGCGGGCACCACGCTCCTGACTAAGCCAGAATTCAGGGCCCTGCTGCTCACAGCCATCGGCTTCGCCGAGACCATTCTACACGAGACGTGTGGGCCACAAGGGCTCGAGGGTGGCTCCAAAGGCCTCGGGTTGGGTTTCGAGTTTTCGCGGAGCCTCCTCGCAGCTTTGCGGCCATTGGCCCAGAAGGTGGAATTCAAAGAGCTCCGGCAGCCCTACATCCTGTATCTACTTAGCATGGCCAGCAGCGCGTTGTTGCCCAGCCTTCGCAACCAAGCGCTGGATAACCTGCACAATATGATCACCAAATCTACCGCCCAGGATCTGATCGGCGCGCTGGTCATGGTCACGTCCAGTGTGGAGACGTTCAAGAGGATCATGTGCGGAGGCAACGAGGAAATGGCATCAAGCTGCATTCGGTGCGTGTGCTCGCTGGGAGAGCTGGCGGGCTACGAAGTCAACACACATCTCCTTTCCGTGCTCGAGACCGTCATCGATGTGATCGGCAATCCGTCCATGTCTGCCACACGCATTTTGGGCCTTGGGGAAGCGTTCGTCTCCCTCACCAAGGTGCGGGCATTCGAGGTCATCGATGCGATGCTGGACGTCAAGGACCTCACCGCCTTCCTAGGGCTCGCACGCTCGTCCCAAGCTGTCCGCCGCGAGCTCGTCGGCCGATGGCTGGAGACGTACGGCTCCTCACTGTACGAGGTGGACGAAGTGCTGGAGGTCTTCCGGTCGTCCACAGCGCGCGGCTTCCTCCACATCGCGGCGCGGTGCACCCTGAAGCCAGAGGAGGCCCAGGATTTCCGCCGCTTGGTGTTTGCAGCCATCGAGAAGCGCGTGCGGGAGTGGCGCGGCAGCATCTCTGGCCTGAGGGACTTCCTGTCGGAGCCACTCCTGAGCTCCATGCTTCCCATGTGCGAGCTACAGCCCGACCTGACTGCAGCAATGGCTGCGCTCATGCACTCTTTCATCACATGCGACGAGAGCTTCATGCTGGACCGCATCTGGAGCGGCGGACATCTCGCGTGGTTGTGCCGCTGCATGTCGCTCAAGTCCGCCCCGCAGGTGGTCACCATGCGGAGTGCTGGTCAGACAACGGGCTCGGTGTCCTCCAAAAACTCCAAGACATGGGAGAGACACGTAGACCTCACCGTGTCACAGAGCATGATCCTAAGGGTCATCTGGGAGTTGTACAAGCTATACCCCACTGAGCTGTGCGCGAAGGCGCTCAAGAGCGACTGCCTGATCAAGAATTGGCAAGATTACATCGCCTACTACTGCCACCATGCCTGGCCGCTGCGAGAGTCGACGGAGATCGAAGAGGCGACCACTACCGCCATCATCCTGGCGATGCTGCTCGCGGCAAGGGTGTCTCACGACTCTGGGGAGAGTGCGAGATCGCAGCTCATCCAGCAGGGCATGCTCGGACTGTGCTTCACGGTAATGTTGCCGCCTCCGCCGGTCCAGAAGGCTCTGCTCGCCAGTATAGGTGCGGCAGAGGAGACCCCTGGCGCAGAGGACGGCGAGCTCAATGAGGTCTCCAAAATGCCCGAGGCCAAATTGATCGCAGGCGACATTGCCACTCTCCTGTTCAGGCTTCCCGACTCCTTCAAGCTGCTGAAAGCCAGGCACTTTGCCGCGGTGCCGTTGGCGATGTTCTCACAGTTACACAGCTGGCGCCACGTCGTTTTCGAGAAGCAGGGCAGCTTTAGCGCGGTGGAAACCGTCAGCTTGCTTGAGCGGTGTGCCAGCTTATACATGTCCTTGGTGTCGTCTTTGTCTGTGGAGTGGTGCTTGGAGCACTTGGGGCTTCACCGCATGAGTGTGATGGGGCCACTTTTCCTAGACTTGTGGAGCCGCCACGGCAACCCGCTGCTCAAGCAGCACTCGCTTCGGCTGTTCACCAGCTTCTGCCAAGTGAGGGTCCTGTACGTACACTTCCTGACGCAGGAGTCCCGGGCAGACGCGTTGCAGCAGGCAGTACACCGCATCTTCGGCGCTTGGGACGTGCGTGAGCTCAGGCACGTGGTGTGGCTTCTTGCGGCGTCGCTGGCGCACGCGCTCGGCATCCCGGTGCTCCCTGACCACATCGAAAAAGCGGTGAAGAGGGCGTTGCAGGACAGGGATTGCGTAGAGCTTAGCACAGTGTCGGACAATCTGGGCGCCGAGTTGGCCGACCAGATCGCCTCGAAAAACATGTTGCTCTCGACGTTTCTGACGCAGATGATCAGCTGGTGCGAGCAGCCCCCTGGTGACACTTATAGCAGGTCTTGGTGCCTCTGGATGGTGGCCGCTATTCTGAAGCACGGGGATGTGACTGGCGCCGCGGCCATAAGGCGAGCCGGCGAGGATGACCAAGATGACAAGAAGAACCCAGAACCTACAGAGGAAGACAAGGAGCCGGACGTGATCCTTGTGCTCCCGGGAATGCCCGAGGAAGAGCACCTGCGCCGCCGCGCTAAGTTCGCGGCCGAACTGGCGGAGGTCGGCGTGAAGCCCGCTCAGGAGCAAGCAAGCCCCGACGGGAAGCCAGCGGCAGGCAAGGCTAAGGCCGCCGAGGCCCCTGAGGCCGCACATTGCAAAACGGCCTGGCTACGGGAAACGCCTGCGCTCTCCGCGACATTGGCCAGTATGACTGCTAAGTGCATCCAGAGCGACCGCAAGGAGTTCCGCATGTTGGGGTGCGTGACTGCGGCGGCCTGCTTGGCCGAGCTGCCGTTCTCTCCCCCGCACTTCGCCGAGGCCCTCGACGGTGAAGTCGTCGTCAGGTGTGCGGAGTCCAAGGGAGAGCGGTCCTTGAACGTATCGGCCTTATTGTTGCTGTCCACCATCTCCTCGTTCAGGTTGCCGCTCAAGGCGCAAAATCTGTCCGAGGCGTTCCTTAAACGCTTCTTCGAGCTTCAGAGAGTCCTCTTGGAGGGTATATCTCGGTGCGGCGAGCACAGCTTCGGGCTTCTGGCCAGCTGGCTGGCGGAGCAGCCGCGGGGCGCCCTGCTCGAGGCGGACCTGCGCTGCCTGGCGGCCTTTGTCATCGGGCAGTGCATCGCCCCGCCCCCTGCCACGGCCCCGTCGCTGGACCTCGATACAGTAGCGTCGGCCAGTCCAGCCAGAGTGCTAGAGGCAAGCCCGATGGCAGCAAACAGGAATGACCCTCCTGCTGTGGCGGAGTGCGGCCCACCACCGGCGCTGTTGTTGGACTTGCTCGCGCAGGATCCTGGGAAACAGAGGGGGGACGGACTGGGGAGAAGTCGACCAGGAATGACCCATTCATCGCAGATGCGGGCATGAGTGCCCCACCGTGCCCAGACATACTGTGTCTCGTTATGAGGGGGTTGTCGTCGACGCATCGGCGAAGTATAGTCGACTCTACAGGCTTACGCCACATCCGCCGACCCCTTCTGTGAGTGTTGCGAGGCCAGGAGTTTCTGGCCAGCGGCGTCTTGTGTGAGGGTGCGGTGTCGCGCGGGTGGTGGCAGATACGTAGGGGGTCCAAATGTTTGCGTGATGCCGGTGGTCTGGGGCGTGTTTTGCGAGCGCTTTGCGTGCTGTGCACCCGGGTGCGGGGTGTCCTTCAGGGAGGTCGGCCTTTCGACCCGCAACCAAGTGGAGGAGCACTGGAAGACGACAGGAGCAAGAATAGTGTGTGGAAGCTGTGATCAGCGAAGCATCACAGCGAAAGATGTGGCAGATGAATCGAAACGGGTGAAGAGGCTGTTGACGTTCGCAGCGCGCACGAAACAGTTCGCGCGGCAGCAGCACATTAGCGCCGAGCAAGATAGTGAGCACGTCGCGAGGAAGAATAAGGTTGTATGCGCGGAGTGCATTGCAGTTGGCGTGACGGCTCGCAATACGGAAGCGTCTGGGGGTCTTTTGGGGGCCTCCTGGGGGCCTCTTGTGGGCTCCTTGGGGCGTCTTGGCGGTATCTTGAGGGCCGTTGGCGGCCTGTTGGGGCGCTCTTGGGGCCCCCTGGGGCTCGTGGGGGCGGAAAGCTAGATGTTTGAATTGTTGGTTGCCCTCTTGGGCCCCTCTTGGTGCCGTCTTGGAGCCTTCTTGGGCCGTTTTGGGGACCTCTTGGGCCGTCTTGGGGCCATATTGGACCGTCGCGGGGCCGTCTTGGGGGCCTCTTGGGCCGTCTTGGGGCGGTTTTCGGGGCTTCTTGGGTCGTCTAGGAGCGTCGGAAAACCCAGAAGGCGGATGTGTGAACATTGTACGTTTCACGACGGGAATACGTACATGTCTGCGTCCAGGGACCGTCATGGGACGCATCTTGGGGGCCTCTCAGGGGCGTGTTGGGCCATCTGGAGGCCATTTCGGGTGTCTTCGATCGCTCTTGGACCGTGTGGGACCATGTTGAGCTCTCTTGGAAGCCAGTTGGAGCGCTCTTGGGGCCGTCATCGGGGCTCTCTTGGGCCGTCTTCGGCGCCGCTTGAGCCGTCTCAGCGCCTTGTTGGGCTGTCTTGGGGCCCTCTTGGAGGCTTCTTGGGCCGTCTTGGGGCGGTCTTGGGGGCCTCTTGGGCCGTCTGGGAGCGTCGGAAAGCCCGAAAGGCGAATGTGTGAAAACAACGCACGCTTTACGAAGGGAACGGGATAATTTTTGCGTCTAGAGGCCCTCTTGGGACGCATCTTGGATGCCTCTTGGGGCCTCTTGGGGGCATCTTGGGCCGTCAGGAGGCCATCTTCGGTGTCTTTGATCGCTCTTGGGCTGTCTGGGACCATATTGAGCTCTCTTGGAGGCCACTTGGGGCGCTTCTGGAGCGCTCTTGGGGCCCTTTTCGGGGGCCCTGTTGGGCCGTCTTGGACGCTTGTTGGGCCGTCTTGGGGCCCTCTTGGGCTATCTTGGGGCCCTCTTGGGGGTTTCTTGGGCCGTCTTGGGGCGGTCTTCGGGGCCTCTTGGGCCGTCTTGGAGCGTCGGAAAGCCCAGAAAGCGAATTTGTGAAAATTATACGCTTTACGAAGGGAATGGGCCACTTTTTGCGTCTAGGGACCCTCTTGGGACGCATCTTGGAGGCCTCTTGGGGCCTCGTGGGGACCTCTTGGGCCGTCTTGGAGGCCTCTAGGCTCGTCTTGGGGCCATCTTGGGCGTGTGGGAGCGCTCGTTTGGCGTCTCGGGGCCCTCGTGGGCCGTCTTGGAGGCCTCTTGGAGCCTTCTGGGCCCGTCTTGATCCCCTTTTGGGCCCAAAAGAGCCCCGTGACGCGCTCGTGCTGGGCCCGGGGGGGGGGGTCAAATCTCCGGTTTGGGGTCCCTGGGGGGGGATTATGGGGGGGGAACTATCTCACACGCCTAGAGACCCACAAGGGGTTGGCGGATTGGTGGTGTTGACGTTGTTGTTGTTGGTGTTGGTGTTGGTGTTGGTGTTGGTGTTGGTGTTGGTGCTGGCGCTTGTGGTGGTGTTGTTGGTGGTGTTGTCGTTGGTGATGTTGCTATTGTTGTTGGTGTTGTTGTTGAGATTGATGTTGTTGTCGCGTATGCTTGTTGTTGTTGTTGGTGTTGTTGTTGTTGTTGTTGTAATTGTTTTTGCTGGTTGTGTTGGTTGTGTTGGTTGTGTTGTTGTGTGTTGTGATTGGTGTTGCTGGTGTTTGGAGGCGGCTGCTGCTGCGGAGGAGGAGGAGCAGAAACATTAACAGTGAAGGAGAAAGCGCACAGAGGACGCGCGCGAGCATGCATGCCGCGCTGCGCCAGAGGCTCGGGTCAGGGTAAGGTCCTAGGGCCCGGGTCTCAGGGTTATGGTTAGGGTCTGAGGGCTCAGGTTTGAAGGTTTGGGTTCGGGCATTCGGATTGGGGATTTACGGTTTGGATTAGGGTACCATGGTGAGGGGGAACATGGTCTTGAGGTTAGGGTCCGAGGGTTGTGGTCTTAGGGTGACGGTTGGGGTCTTTGGGTTAGGGTTTTTGGGTTAGGATCTTACCGCTAGGGTCTGATAGTCAGGGTTCGAGTCTTCGGGTCAGGGTGCAAGTCTTAGGGTTTGGGTCTGAGGGTTGGGGTCCCAGGGTTGAGGTCTGAGCTTAGGGTTGGGGTCTTAGGGTTTGGGTATCAGGGCTAGCGTCAGGGGCAATATTATAGTCTGGAGGTTAGGGCTAGGGTCTTAAGGTCAGGGCTAGGATCTGAATGTCGGGGTCGTAGGGTTAGGGATCGGTTCGCAAGGTTCAGGTCTCAGAGTTTCCATTGTGGTCTGAGGGTTTGGGTTTGGGTCTGGGGGTTCAGGTCTCAAGGTCGGGGCCAGGGTCGTAGGGTCAGAATTCGGGTCCTGGGGGTAGGGGCAGGGCCTTCTTCGGGTTAGAGGATTGCGGCCAGTGTCTTACGGGCACAGGCAATTGGCGTTCGGGTCTTAGGCTTAGGGATCGTTTTTTTGCAATCCTTCGGGTTTGTTTGCAATCCTTCGGGTTGTTTTGCAATCCTTCGGGTTTTTGTTTGCAATCCTTCGGGTTTTTTTGCAATCCTTCGGGTTTTTTTGCAATCCTTCGGATCAGGGGCCTTAGGATCAGGGTTAGGGTCTTCGGGTTCGGGCCGCGGGGTTTGGGACCCATGATCGAGGTATCAGGGTTAGGATCTGCAGTCTTAGGGCTAGGGTATTCGGTTTAGGGTCTGGGGGGGTACGACTGGGGGCCCTATTGGTAGACTTAGTGTGTTAGAGTTCGGGGCTGGGTCTTAGGATCAGGGTATTCGTGTTCGTGGTGTAAGGTCCAGGTCTTACGGCTAGGGGAGTAGGGTTCGGGTCATCGGGTTGGGGCCTTGGGGTTCGGATTAGGGAGTAAGGTTCGCATCTTAGTATTCGGGTCTTAGGGTTAGGGGCGTCGGGCTCGGGTCTCGGATCCTAGGAACCGGGTCTTAGGGTGAGGGTATTTGTTTTAGGTTTCAGGTTTTAGGGTTGAGGTTCGAATATGTTGGTTCGGGTCAATGGTTAGGTATAGAGTATGAGTGTTAGGACCAGGAACTTAGAGTCATGGTCGTAGGGTTATGATTTTAAGGTAAGGGTCTTTGGATTAGGCAATAAGGGCAGGGCCCTTGGGTCAGGGTCTTAGGGTTAGGTTTCGGGTCTTCGTTTTCAGGTTCGGTTCTTAAGGTTCGGCGTAAGGTCCTTGGGTCAGGGCATGTGGGTTTGGATCTTCGTTTGAGGTTAGGGTTTTAGGGATTGGGTCCACTTCTTCGGGTGAGTGTCCTAAGGTTATGGTTTGGATCTTAGGGTCAGGGTTTTAGAGACCATGTTCGGGTCTCAGGGTAAAGGTCGATGGTCTCAGGGTTAGGGCTGGGGCCCTAGGGTTACGGACTTAGGGGTAGGGTCGTAGGATTCGGGTCTTTTGGTTAAGGTCTTCGGCTGAGGGTCAGAGCCGTGGGATTATGTCTTATGATTGGGGACTGAGAGTGATGGCCTCAGCCTAGGTTCGTCGGGTAAGGATTCGGGTCTTAGTGGTTGGGGTCGGGTCCCCGAGTTATGGTGTTAGGGTTACGGTTAGGGCCGCAAGGCGAGGGTTGAGGGCTTAGATCTAAGGCATCAGGATTCGGGTTTCAGGGTCAGGGTCAATATCTTTGGGTTCAGGTCGTGGGGTTAAGGTCCTAGGGCCGGATATTAGAATTGCAGAAGGTGCGGGCTGCGGTCGCTCGCGTGCAGTTTGGGCGGCGTCTTGCCCGATTGGGAAAAATACCAAGACCGCCCAGGCATACATCGGGTCTGCTTCGGGAGGAGGGGGAGGAGGAGGAGGACCCGCGACTCAAATGCCTCCGCCGAAGAACACGAGGGGGGAGCCACGACTGACCTGTGGAAAACACAGCTATCCCGAAGCCGCGTGGGCGTCACCGCTCGGGGGACTCCCAGTTCGCGGATGACACTTGGCCTCAAGGTCCCTTGGGGCCGTGAGGAAGAGGTGGGAGGAGGAGGAGGAGGAGGAGGAGGAAGAGGAGGAGGGTTAGCCCTGCTCCCTGTGCAAGTCCCCCCCATGTCCTCGCCCTCCTCCGCCCTCCGTGCGCGCCCAGCCGCGCCAGGCTCCGGCGACGGGCGCGTGGTGCGCGCGGCGTCGGCGCGGGGCATGCACGCCGCGGGCTCGGGGGGGGCGGCCTCGTGCGCGGGCGGGGCCTTTGCCCGGCCGCCTGGCTCAGCGGCGAGCGAAGGGGGGGAAGGCGAGAAGGAGAAGGCCGCCTTCTCAGAAGGCGACGGGGCTGCTCGGCAACCTTCCGGCCGTCTGAGAATAGTTGTGGTGTCTTCTGGGAAGGCTGAGAACATGTCTCAGAAGGCTGGGGGACATCCAAGCCTTCTGATAAAGCCTTCTCCTTCTCGCTTGGCCCCCCTCGCTCTCCGCCGAAGCCTGGCGACGAGGGCGAGCTGGTAGAGACGGGGGCCAATGCATCGGGAAGGAGGTAGACTAAAGAGTTGACTGAACCCAGAATTGATTTGTTCGTCGAAGATACCAGGGACAATGTCTAATAATCGTAGCTGTACGAACATTATACGCATTGCTCGTAGATTCGACGAAGATGTCACTACTGGGGGTGAATTAAGTTATGAAGTTGATATTCTAATCGACATGCAGGTGTGGGTCAGCCAGGGCGCCGCATCTTGCAGGATTCTGCGGAGCCAGGGTTGCAATGACCCGGACTACAGTTGAAACCGATAGTAAGGATGGGCAACTTTCCCAAGAGTTATTTTGCATCCTCGCCTCCTCGGTCCATTTTGACTACTTTCGATAGCCCGCCGAGCTCGAAAAAGCTTCAACACTGGCGTTCAAGGGGCGTGCATCCTTATCGCGCATCATTACTATCAGTTTTGACTGTAGCGTGCAGGATCTTGCAGGATCCTGTAAAGCCTGACTGACCCCGGTTCGCGGTGGCCCGGGTCAGCAGAAGCCCGACGAGGGTATCGACCACGGCGGCGGCCAGCGTCTTCCTAGCCAGGTGGTGTCGTCGTGGGTTTGGCATCGCTCGCACATGTGCATTCTTCCCTGGCGAGGACCATCGAGGAATACCTTGGATCATCTTGCGGACAATAAGCGCACGACGCCAAAAATGCATAGAGAATGGACGTCCCAGCGATGGCAAGTGGGGTGTCGCTGCGGTGGTCAGGGGTAATTTTAGGGGTTGGTTTTCGGCGATGTTCGACCTCCTGGGGCCCTCGCTGGGCCCCAGGACCCTCAAAGAACGACTCGGGATGGCAAACCGGCCGTGGAGAAGGGATCGGAGTGTGCTCGTCGGTTCTCAGCGGCACCCCAGCCTCGGGACCCTCTCCAGCAGCTGCGCCTCGCCGAAAGCGTTTTCGGGGGTGCCAGGATCGTGCCGAGCCGCCGCCCGAGAGCCGAGCTGCGACCCGAAGACCAAGGGGGCAGCGTTAGCGGGAGATCGGCTCAGAGGGAGGCGCGTCGATCCCGGATCGCCCGCCGTTCATCGCTGATCTTTCGGCCAGTGAGGTACCCCTCACTGGCAGCAGCGGTTTCCCAGCCGCCGCTGCTGTGCTCACCAGGCTGTGCGGGCGTTGAGCTTAAAAAAGCCCGATGGCTCGCTCACCCCACCAAGGGACGTGTGGATTCGCTATCGGCGGCTTTGTGCCGATGTATCGGCGACGTATCGCCGATTGAAGCGCGATGTTTTCCTCCTGCGCTGCTCGCCCTCTGGGCATCACGGGGAGGTCCTCTTCGCCACGGCTGAGCTTGCCTCAAAGCTCAGCTCAGAGCTCGCTCCAGGCCAGGTCTGGGGATCGGAAGCCTCGGGGACGACGACGACGACGACGACGACGGCGACGACGACGACGACGACGACGACGACGACGACGACGACGACCGCGGCGGCGGCGGCGAAGACGGCGACACCGGTGGCCATCG
>CAUYUJ010014678.1:75000-120000 GCA_963575745.1 Prorocentrum cordatum
CAGCGCTGCGCACATTCGTGTCAACAAATTGCCAGAGCTTCACACATTCAGGGCGGGAGGTTCTCTAAATGTCGCCTTAGCGCCGCACGCATTCGTTTGCAAACTGTGCAAAGATTTCACGGACGGACGGCGATTCTTTTTCAACATGTGGCTCTCGTCTTAGCGCCGCGCACATTCGCTTAACATATAGCATTTCAATGGTTCCCATGGTTACCGTACCAGACATGGCATGTTAGAACGATTCACAAGTGTCAGGACGCACCAGTTACGTGGTTTCGCGGTGGTGGAGTCCCAGGAATGGCGTTCTGGCGAGATTCAGGATCTTCCAGACGCAACAGTCAGGTTGACTCGTGGCGTTAAGGATAATCAAGCGGTAATTCTCCAACGTGGAACTCCCCTCAGTGGAAATGAATATTTGTAGGGGCCTTGAAGAGGGAGCTTGGAGGGAGGGTCTATTGCAATATCGTTAATGAGTCTTGGGTTTACACTGGTCCTCCTCCTCCTCCGTCTCCCCTCGCAGGCTACTGCCGCACTTGTAGGATCTGGCAGGCTCTTGCACACGCCTGTGGCGCTCGCAGGCTATTGCGGTCGTGGCAGGGTCACGCTTCCCTCGCCATATTGTCGTCACCAGCGCACTGTGGTGCTCACAGGCACCCTGTGGTGCTCGCAGGCAATTAGTGCGATCACAAGAAATTCATTGCGCTCAGAGGCAGATTGCGGGGTTCGCAGGCTGCTGTGGTACGCAAAGGGTCCATCATACTGGTGCGCATGCTTGTGAGACTTGTGTCATCGCAGGCATTAGAGGTCAGTCCTGGCAGGTTGCCCCACTCCTCGCGCTAACATGGTGACGACAAGGCCTGGCACGCTGCTACGCACGCTGTCGCACGCATGGCTGTTGTGCACCTGGCAGTATGTGTTTCCCCTATCCTCGCCGTCCATTGGTCACAATCACGCGTCGTGCTCGTGAGGCATACGGTGTTGCGCTCGGGCGTCACGTCCGAGCCTTGCTATACCAGGCTCAGGTGCGAGTGCTGCGGTGGTGCTGGGGGCAGACTGAGCGGGGAGAATGCGGGAAGGAGCGTCCCGCTTTGCCCCCCTCCCCCGACCAAAACGCGACCTCGTCGTCGGCGACGTCGCGCTGCAGAGTCCGCCAGGGGGGAGGAAAGTGCCGTGGGATTCGGGGCGCACGCGACGGGGGCCAGCGCTAACAGGGTCAGCCCACCCCCTCTGGCTGATCCAGATTTGGGAACCACGTGGGGCAGATGGTGCAGGCCTGACGGCCGGTGCCGCCGACCCTGAAAGACATCGACGACGACCAGGAGGGGGAGGAGGAGGAGAAGAAGGAGGAGGATGAGAAGGAGGCGGAGCTAAGGAGGAGGAGGAGGAGGAAAAGGAGGAGGAGGAGGAGGAGGACAAGGACTCCCCCCTGGGACGTGGGGCAGAGTTCCCTGTTCCGCCCGAGCTGCGCGACGGAGCCCTGGCCGACCCGGGCGCTTCCCTGGCGGGGCCCCCTGGCCGTGACCCGAGGGACACGGGGCGGCTTGTCGCGGCTGCACCGGCGAGGTGTTGGTATGGTGGACTGTAAATGGCCGGTTTGGTTTAGAAAGAATAAAAGAAGAAGAAAGAAATAATAAAAGGAAGAAAAGCGCCGAAGACATCCCCCGACGCAGACTCCTCCTCTCCTCCTCCTGCTCATGATCCAACTGAGACGCGAATAAGATGGCGCAGACCGGTGAGAAAGAAGAAGTCGAAAAGCCCGGCGGGCTCAGCCTCCCCAGCGGGGCGCATTATGTTCTCCCTCATTCTCCCTCTCATCAGCAAGTCCTCATCTCTCCTGCCTCCTCCTCCTCCGCCCTCCTCATCCTCCGCCCCCTCCACCTGCCTCTCCCTCCATCTCTCCTCCTCCTCCTCCTCTCCTCCTCCTTCCTCTGCCTCTCTTCTCCTCCCTTTTTTTTTCTCCCCCTCCTTCTCCTTCTCTACTGCCTCCTTTTTCTCCTCCCTTCTCCCTCCCTCCCCTACTCCTCCCTCCTCTTCCTCCGTCCTCCTCCGCCTCCTCTCTCTCCTCCTCCTCCTCCTCCTCCTCCCTCCTCCTCCTCCTCCTCCTCCTCCTAGCCTCCTCGCCTCCTCCTCATCTCCTCCTCCTCCTCCTCCTCCTCTCCTCCTCCTCTCCTCCTCCTCCTCTCCTCCTCCTCCTCCTCCTCCTCCTCCTCCTCCTCCCCACCCTCACAGTGAACGGTGTGAGCACAGTGGAGGCCCATGCCAAGGAACACCCTGCTTGCCTCCAGGGTGCCCTGGGTCTCTTGGTCTCGATGGCTCCGCCATGGACGGCGCGACGCTCCCGCACCAAAAGCCAGTGGACGCCCTGGGGTCTCGGGGCGGGGCTTCTTGTGGAGGGCGATCCGTGGGCTGGGCCCCCACCGTGTCCATGCGGCGCCCGCCTGTCCGCGGGGTCGCGCCCTGGAAACCCAAAACCGTGGTGGCGTGGATGTGGGCATGCTCTCTCTCTCTCTCTCTCTCTCTCTCTCCTTGTCCTCCTCCTTTTCATCCTTCTTTTCCTCCTCCTCCTCCTCCCTCCTTAGCCCCGCTTCCTTCTCATCCTCCTCCTTCTTCTCCTCCTCCCCCTCCTGGTCGTCGTCGATGTCTCTCTCGCTCTCCCTCTCTCTCTCTCTCTCTCTCTCTCTCTCTCTCTCTCTCTGCGCGAGTCGGCGGCGAGCCCAGGGGGGGGAGGCGAGAGGGGGCGGGCCTTCTCAGAAGGCCGCGGGGCACCTCAGAAGCCTTCCGGCCTCCTGAGAAGCCGCCTCTGTCTTTCAAGCAGTGCCTATACAGGGCTGCCAAGCAATGTTCTAAACACTTTCTGTGGCTTCCACCAAATGTCCTCAGAACATGTATGGCTGGGACCGGCTTGGTTTAACTCATCGGGTTTAGGTTCTAAGAATATTGCTTCTGTTCTTGGAGCATTTTGGGGTTCTAAGAGCATGTCGTGGTAGGCCTATAGGAATGCCGGGACGGTCGGTCCCTGCTCAAGTCTTCGGAGGAGGCCCTGGACACTGCTCGGAAGGCGCTGGGGCCTCTGAGAAGCCCCGCCGCCTTCCGAGAGGGCCTGCCCTCCCTCAGCTTCCCCGGGGGCCCACCGCCGAGATCTGGGGGCACAGACAGCCCTGAGATCAGTCGAAGACGGTATTTAGTGATAAATAGTGTAAACTAGCACGCCCTCCTCAGACGAAAAAAAGGAAGGGTGGGGGGGGGGGTCGGGGGAGGGGGGAGAAAAGGGGGGGAGGGTGGGGCGGGCGGGGGTAGGGCGAGGGATGCGGATGGCTTGAGGGGGGGAGAGGGTGGTTGAGCGGCTAGGGAAGGTGGGGGGAGGGAGGAGGGGCCCGGCGGCTTGAGGGAGACACGCACACACGGGGGGGCGTGGGCGGGGGGGATACCCTTCGCGGGTAGTGGACATCCTTTGTTTCTTCATTATCCCCATTATCCTTTCCCCCCCTCTTTCTTATGTTTGTTTTTCTATCTGTTTATTTTTTATCTTCTTGCCTCTTTCCTCCTCGTTTTTTTCCTTTTCCTCCTCCTTCTCATCCCCTCCTCTCCTCCTCTCCTCCTCATTTAGGGGCCTCCTCCCTCCTCCTCTTCCTCGACCCCTGCCCCTCCTCCAACCTAGGACAACCCTCCTCCCTCCCCCTCTCCTCTGCTCTCCTGCTCCTCCTCCTCCTCCTCCCTCCTCCCCATCCTCCTCCTCCTCCTCCTCCTCCTCCTCCTCCTCCTCCTCCTCCTCCTCCTCCTCCTCCTCCCCTTCCCGCGTCCGTTGTCGAGCCAGATCGACCCGGGAGGGCCCCGGGGCCGAAAGAAAAGGAGGCGAAGACGCCGGGCCCGCAGACATGCGAGGCGCCAGGATAGCTCAGGGAGGCGCTCCTCCCCCTCCGGAGACGTGCGCAGGCTCGCCACGCTGCCCTGCCGCCTGCCTTGTTTCGATTTTCCCCTGGGCTCGCCGCCGAGATCTGGGGGGCACCACGCCCAGCCCGAGGAAGCTGAGGCGCCAGGATATCTCAGTGAGGCTCTCCTCCTCCCGGAAGCAGGCGAAGACGCCCAGCCCGACGAAGGTGAGGCGCCAAGACCTCTCGGGGGCTCCCCTCCTCCCGAAAGCAGGCGAACACGCCCAGCCCGAAGAAGTTGAGGCGCCAGGATATCTCAGGGAGGCCCCCCTCCTCCCGAAGTTGTGCGCAGGCTCGCCGCCCGTGGTAAGTCGGGCCTGTCCCTCTACAGGAGGAGTGTTCAGAGATAGTCCAAGAACAGCCTGGGGACGACCTTTCTACTACTTTGGAGCATTTTTGGAATATGTGTTTTTTGGGGGGCGATCTTTTTTTTATTTTGGGACAATTGTTCATCTGTCGTCCAAAATCGGCCTGCAGGGGGACAGGCCCCGCCTCACGCTCGTGAGAGACAGGGCGGCCGCCTCGGGCAGGGGCCTCTCGCGGCTGCGCTCGCTGCGGGGCGCGCCCGGCGCGGGCTCCGCCGAGCTGCGGTGGGCCAACGCCTGGACCGCGGACCTCCGGGAGGCCCCGCGCACCGCCGGCGCGGTGGAGGGGGCAGTGCGTGGCGGGGAGGGAGGCCCATAGGCCCTCTTCCGGTCAGGCCGGGTCGGCTTGTGCGCCACCAGCGCCGCCAGAAGCTGGAGGGGGGGAGGAGTGGGAGGAGGAGGAGGAGGAGGAGGAGGAGGAGGAGGAGGAGGAGGAGCAGGAGGAGGAGGAGGAAGAAGGGGGAGGAGGGGAGGAGGAGGAGAGGTAGGAGGAGTGGGGTAGGGAGAGAGGAGGAGAGGAGAGGAGGAGGAGGAGGAGGAGGAGGAGGAGAGGGGGGAGAGGGAGAGGGGAGGAGGGAGGAGGAGGAGGAGGAGGAGGAGGGAGGAGGAGGAGGAACCCTCCCCCACGCCAATTCTGGTAGCACAGAGACGGCTCGGATGTATAATATGATCCCCCAGTCCATCCACAATGCTGAGCCACGGTGGGAATGGTATTTCGCTTTTGTTCGGCTATGCCCCCCCCCCCGTGCGCCCTTGCTGGGCCTCGGGACCGCCAAAAAACGACTCAGGATGAAAGACCGGTCCCAGGGAAAGGGTCGAGATTTCTGGGGACCGAAGTTAAGAACAAATCATGACATCGGGGTTCGTGGGGGGACAGGCGTCGAGAGACGGAAAAAAGTACCCATACCGCCACCCCGTCCCTCGGTTTTGCCTTGCTGGGCTTCCTGGGCGGCCCTCGTCGCCACCGCTGGATTCGCATGGAAATCCTTTTTAGAACGCACCCCAGGAGAGGTCTGGGGAGTGGCGGTATCGGCACCTTTTGGTCACCCCGGGCACCGGACAGCTGAGCGACTCGACACCAGGCCGGTTACGCGGGCACTCGCGCGCAAGCCGCCTGCGCAGGGTGCAGTTCGATCCGCCTGGTCCGATTCGACGATAAGATCGGCCAGCCCGATCCCAAGCGATGCGGCCCGCTGCTTTCATGGTGCGGTCGCGCAGCCCGGCGCGGCCGGCCCGAGTCGATGGTGCCGATCTCATGCCGACGCGACCCAATCCGACGCGCATGTCGAGCCGATGCGATCTGGCGCCGTCCGTTTGGTTCGCGTCACACGGCTCTGCACTGGAGCGGCGGTCTTGGCCAGCACGGAGTCACGCAGCCCCGTTGGGTCAGGGGGCCAACACGGGTTCACACCAGCACTGTTGGGCTCTCCCTAGGGTTCCCCCCGAGGGCTCCCGAGAGGGGTCACACAGCGTGCCCGCCAAGAGGGGTGTGTGATTGCCGCGAGTTGGCAACGCTACAGAATGAACACGGATATTTCTCGATTCGATGCTGACTTGTCTTGCCCGCGCAAGGTCGCGCATGGGCGCCCTAATTTCCACGCGGCGTGCCCCGCCTTGCGGGAAGCGTAAGCCACCGCGTGTGGTTGTCACGCCCTCTCGTGTGAGGCCCCGCCCCTTTCTTTTTGTCGCCCAGCTGCTGCGATCGGAGGCTGACGGTGTTCCAGGCCTCCCAGATTGAGTCGGGGTAGATGGTGCCGCATCGCCGATGCATCATCGATACGGCGCGATTTGGAGCCCGACTTTCTTCAACCAGACGTTGCCGATGCATCGGCGAGGCGGTGCTATCGCCCCACCCTAATTATCTACTCTGGCCCTCTGCGGCGCGGAGGTTCGACCTCTAGAGGTTTGACGCTCTTCCCTCGTCTTGGGCCTCTGGGAGGGCCCTCGTGGCCGTGGCCATGGCTGGACGCAGCTCGAAGCCCAGGATGGGCCCTTGGAAGGGTCCAGGAGGGATCCAGGGACCTGCCTCAAGCGGATTCCGGTGGGGAGGCAGCGCGAGAAGGGTAGTTCTGAGAAGGCACCCTGCCTCCTCCGGGCCTGGTGATTCTCCAGGAAGCCTCCTTACAACCTCTTGGCGAAGCCCTCCTGCCTCGCTGTGGAATAAGCATCCCACAAGGTTTGGGACAGTTTTCGGCATCTGGGGGGCCCGCGCCGGGCCGCGGGACTGCCGACAAACCACGCAGGATGGAAAAATACGCCCGGGTGAAAGGGTCGAGACCTCTGGGGTTCCACGTGTGCGTGTGCGCGTGCTTGTGCGTGTGCGCATGCGTGTGCGTGTGCGTGTGCGTGTGCGTGTGCGTGTGCATGTGCGCGTGCGCGTGCGTGTGCGTGTGCGTGTGCGTGTGCATGTGCGTGTGCGTGTGCGTGTGCCTGTGCGTGTGCGTGTGGGAGTGTGTGTGTGTGTGGGTGTGTGGGTGTGTGGGTGTGTGGGTGTGTGAGTGTGTGAGTGTGTGAGTGTGTGAGTGTATGTGTGTGCGTGCGTGCGTGCGTGAGTGCGTGCGTGTGTGTGTGTGTGTTCTTTCGCCAGCGCAGTGACCCTGCCTAGCCGCCGGCGCAAAAGTGTCTGTGTGTGTCTGTGTTTCTGTGTGTGTGCTGTGTGTTTGTGTGTTTGTGTGTGTGTCTCTGTATCTCTTTGTGTATGTTAGTGTGTGCGTGTGTCCGCGTGTGTGTGTGTGTGCTTGTTTGTTGTTTGTGTTTGTGTGTGTTTGTGTGTGAGAGTGTGTGTGTGTGTGTCGGTGTGTGTCGGTGTGTGTCGGTGTGTGTGTGTGTCGGTGTGTGTGTGTGTGTGTGTGCGCCACGACATCGGGGCCTGGGAAATCCATTCCCCAGGCAATGCTCCGTTGTGCGCACCGGAGGGCATAGCCGGATGCGCATCATACACTTGTTGCATATGGCCTTCATCGTTGGCTCTGTTTATGTCAGCCATTGCTGTCCCTGGCTGGTGCCATCATCGATCATGCATAAGAATCGTGAGGCATGAACTCAATCGGAAACGTGTGGGAGAGTTGTCTCAAGCTCGCTATTCTGCAACAGTGGTCGCATCGCCATCAACCGAGGCAGCAAGGTACTCGTGCAGTTTGAGTTTACAGTGGCAGTCACAGTTGCGCACCATTTGTGTCCTTGGCGATCCCTCGCACTAGGGTGATCCAGGTCGACGTCGTGACGTTTTACGGCCGCCCTGGAGACGGCTTGATGGAGAAGGCTGCCGCAAAGTGCGAGGCCCGCAGCAAGTTGCATGGGGATAAGACGCTGTTGCCGCTGCTTCAGTCGCGTAATGTTGTGGGTAGTACGGCGTGTTTCCCGCGGGTAAACGATGCAACATCCGCGCTGGATTGTGACGTGAGAGTGGCGATGAGGATTGGGGAGTGGGAAAACACGCCCGTGGTACGCTTGACACCCCCAGTAGTCACCTCAGCGTGGGAGCAGGAGAAGGAGGGAGAGACAGAGATCATGAGGAGGAAAGAGGAGGAGAAGGACGAGTAGCAAGAGCGAGTTGAAGGGAGGAGGATGAGGCGGAGGAGGAGGAACACGAGGAAGGGAGGATAGAAAGGGGTATCGAGCGGGAAATCAGGTGGGACCGATTTGAGTGCAGAGGACGTGGAGGCCGTGGACAGCGCGAGTTCGGTGCCTGCAGGGCGTTCAATGGCGAAGGAATGCACGTACGAAGGAAATGGGGAGGTTCGGCGAGATTCGTCGATGTAATGAAAGACCTCAAAGCGTATCTCGACGCCCTCGCGGGCCCTTCACAGACACCCAGGCCGTCTGCGCCAGACTGGATACGACTGAAATGAGGGGGGAGGAGGGAGTGCAGGTGTGGCCCGTTTGCATGGCCTAGTATCTCCGGGTGCGACAGAAGGGGGGTTAGCCTACACGAAAAGACCCAGACCCCCCCTTCATAGTCGATGGAGAACTGATGAAGTGCCTCTTAGGTCATCTGAAGATCTTCCATGCAGGGCTGGACTACAGGAAGAGACCCGGACCCCCCTCCGTCAGACGCACACAAACCCGCACCTAGACGGCGCATTGGCACAGAAAGAATACGAACGCGCACATGCAGGAATTCATAATACGGAAAAACGTCGAAAGCGATTCTGCGTGCAGGGCGAGCAGGTGTGCAACCACCAGAAGCTTTGTGCCGGTGACCTGCTTCTCGGATATCTGCAAACGACGCGGGGACGGGGGAACCAGGAGGGGTGGAAGGAGACGGATCCGCGCCGACCTACAATGCACAACATTTCTCTAAGGCTTCATGCCACCTTGACTGGTTTTGCAAAAGCGCTTGTAATTCGTCCAGGCCGTTCCCTGCCGCTTCGAGGGCCGCTGCGTGCATGGAACTTGTCCGTCGCAGACGAGGGCGCCCTCGGGACCGTGAAAAATCCCACTTCCGGGGCGAGACAACACCATCTTGGCCATGATCAAACACCATAGATCTCGGTAGGCTGTTGGGGCCGTCGAGGGCAAGCTTGCCATATAACTTAAGCTGCCGTTCCAAGAAGGTTGCCGTCACACGCTGGACTCCTGCACGATCGCGAACTCCAGCGTTGCTCACTCGAGAGACGGAAGCAAGGGGAACTTTGAGTATTGACCGTAGGCATCTGGCCTGGAAGCTGTCGATCCTGGTTCTGTCCGCTTGCAAGAGCATGCACGATTCCAACCCGTACAGGAGTTTCGAAAAGACACATGAGTCGAGCACCCTCTGCTTCTGCTTTTTGCTGAGGTTAGCATGGCTCCAAACTCGGGCGAATTTCTGAAAGACTCCCTTGGATTCCCCCAGGCGCCGCGTAAGTTCTGCCCGGGACCTCCCATCGGTACGGATGAGCCCGCCCAGATATACAGCGTGATTTTTGCATGTGATTGCCTCGCCGTCTGGCCCATATATTGTCTCATCTGCCCGTACCTTCAGCAGCACCGTCTTCCCAGCATTCAACTCTAGACCGTACGTTTTGCTTACTTCTACTACCAAGTCCAACTGAGCTCGAAGTACATCAGGGTCCCGAGCAAAAAGCATGGTACCATCTGCGTAAAGGACATCCTTGGTAATCAGATATGGCTTAGCAGGCCTATGAGGAATAGCAATATCTAGGCGCACGTCGACACGTTGCAAGATAACGGACATGACGATGATGAACAAGTAGGGTGATAGATGGCAGCCTTGTGCAATACCAGCTGCTTGTGTTCTCTGTGACGTCGTCGTGCCCCCGTATTGCACCACAAACTGTCGCATCATATAAATGCCCCAGATCATGTCGACTATCGCCCGAGGGATTCGGAATTCACGAAGGGCATGTATGAGGCCTTCTGGATGTATACGGTCGAACGTTTTGCGCCAGTCCAAGCAAAAGGAGCAGCAGTTGTCCCTCCTTGTCTTCCAATGTTGCGTCAATAAGCCTGCGCGCCAAGAACAACGCATCACTGGTGCTGCGGTGAGCTCTGAAACCGTATTGGGATTCCCGCACTGCTTCGAGTGTCGATAGTTCGCCGGCTGGGACGTGTCACCTTTTCTTGAAAATGGTAACCACAGATGTTTCCCTCCACGCTTGCGGAATGTCCTTCGTCTCCCAGCATGTGCAACACAACGACGTCAATATGCTTAATGCCCCTTGGTCGCCGAGTGATGCTCGCCATAGCTCTGGTGGCACGCCGTCTGTACCCGGAGCACGTTGAGCACGCAAGTATCTTGTTGCCCTCTTCGCTCCTTCAATTGTGATGTGGCCGACTTCTACATGCAAATGGCCTTCTTGTATACCGTCTTCACCAAAATTGAAACCCTTCCTGGGGAGGGCGCCACTGGACCTGCTCAAGGTAATCTGCCACAGTGTCAGCCCTCTCGGAAGCGTCTACTAAACGACCCTCGGCGTCTCGGAGCCGTCCGCACCTAATGTGACGGTCCTTTGCTCGGTGATTTGATCATGTCCCAGCCGCTTTTCGAAATCCCCTCTGTGAGCCAGTGCTTCTTGTCTGCCTTCGCCGATTGTCGGAATAATTCATTCAGCTGGCCCTCACTCGTGCTACTCGATGCCGTTCCCCTCTGTCGCGCCTGGTTTCTCTCTTCAATCAAGTGGAGAGTGCGATATGATATCCAAGGGCGCAGGCGCGGTGTCTGCCGCGTTGGAATTCAGGCTGCAGCAGATTCCAACATACACCGTGATACTGCAGCGGCGTGTTCGTCGAGCGTGCCGCTCGCTGGCTGCTTGTGCCACTCCTCCAGAAAATGTGACATGGTTTTGTGTTTCGTGACCTCGTTCTGGAGCGACATCAAATCGTAATTCAGCTTCTCCTGTCTGCGGCACTTCTTCGGTATGTTGATGTTCAAATCGACGATCGTTACCAAGTGATGAGACTGGAGATGGTGATCGCGACAACTCCATACATCACAAATGCACGGCATCCCACTGCTTGCCACGACTACGTGGTCCAACTGCTCGAAATCTCCAGGTACGATGGCGCTGAACGGTTCGACGCCGATGTCGTGATACGTGACGGTATGCTCGTCCGGGTTTTCAAAGTACGTATTTGCTACAGGCTTCGAGCGTATGGCATAATTCAACCAGCAATTCACGGTTGGATGTGGGGCTCCACACAGAGAACGGATTACGGAAAACAGTTTCTATTATGACGTTTTCCTCGCCAGCGTATTGTTCCAGAAGCCCGGCGTTGAAATCTCCAAGTATAATGGTTGGCCCATGCTACCGGCATTTCTCAGCAAATATGCCAAGTCGGTGTCGTAGTCGCGTCGTAGATCGTAGTCGTGCGTATTTGTCCAAGCGTATGCAGTAATGAATGTAAGTGCACCACCCTCAATTCGAATGCGAAGACTTGCCATTCGACTGCTATGTTGTATGTAGCCCTTGATGGCGTGCTTCGCCAAAGGCAATACAATAAAACCCACTCCCGCATATTCTCGCGTCTCCTCCTCCTGCCCAGAGAGAATAACAAAGAATCCTTCAAAGTCGAAGACTGGTGAACCTCTGCAGTGTGTCTCTTGGAGACAAAACACTCCGATGTCCATGTCACGCATGTGCTTAGCTAATTCGTGCAATTTGTACGGCAGGTCCAGGTCAATGCTTTCGGCATTCCACGTTACTATCCGGCCGCACGTGACCAGCGAACATGGGAAGGTCACCCTTTTTCCCACCCGATCCGTGGGGCTGCCAATGCACCGTTGCATTTCCTATTCCGACTGCTTGCCGCCCTTCTTATTTTTTCCATGTCTTTTCGTAGCCCGGCCCAGCAAATCGTTCGTCTTCGTGGTAAGATGGTGAACTTCAGGATTGTTGGTCAATTCGTTCCAATCCTTCCATACACCTTCCTAGGATATCTGCAGCGTGCTGTTTGCGACCTGTACTTTCACGACGGCTTTTTTTTGTAACGGTGATGGCATAGTTGACGGTATCCACACGTACCTTTGCTCGACTGTATCCCCAATCCAGGACTTGCTTCCGTAGCCCGAAGAGAAAGTTTTGTGGAACTTGCTGCTCGAGAGGTTTGTCGTCATTCGTCCAGATGGTGCTCCCATTGTGTGTAAGCTGCGCCTTGCCAACAACGTTGACAAATTTATCCCAGGTATGTTTGTTATTCGAATTAATGAAAAAGATGCTCGTGAAGTCGCCCTTCGTGAAGATGTCTACGTACTCTGGCGGCTTGATAAATGCAAACTGCTGCTTCAGGAAAGCAACGGCGTCCTCCAAATGTGCAAAATCACCCAGTCCTCCGATCCACGTGTTGGTTCGTGGTGAGTTCCGTAACTTGTCGCTGGAGCACGTTGGTTTTCATCTCCATGAGGCTGTCCTTGCTTCGCGCAGACCCTGTGTCGACGGATGCTGGGTGCGACCTGTGGGCTTCGAGAGCTGAGACCTTGTCAGTAATCTCGTCGATGGCCGAACCGAGGGGCTGCATTGCGTCCCGTAGGTCTTGTTGAGAAACTCCGTGCTGCTTGATGGCCCGGATGTCTTTGTATATAGGTTGTAGTTGTTCGCGTAGTATGTGAGTGAATTGTCCAACGGTTAATCCGTTCATCTCCCCGACGATGGAGAACAGCGGCATTTCTACGGTCTTTTCTCTTCCTTTACATTCGGGTTGAGTGCCGTCGGCGTCTTGTTGGCGCGCTGGGTCTTGATGCTGCACTTCGCTGGTGATGCCCACGTCGTCCAACCTGTCCATATCCTGCAACGGGCTGTGGCTCCGATGCTGCTTTACCCTCCCCCAGTCAGACGCGGCGAAGATGGAGAAGCAAATTATGATTGAAGCGTATATTTGAAGAGCTGACCGGGGTGCCTGGTGCGCATGTCTTCCCACCACCAGAAGAAGACATCATCTTTGTAGAATCGCAGTGTAAGAAGAACCTAGGAGTACGCAGAAGGAGTGCGCTTCAGACTGGGAGCAGTGGGCGCGCAAAGACATAATCGCCGCCGCGACTTGAGCCCCTCCGTCAGAGCTGAGGAAAAGAACGTATGACGCGCCTCCTAGGCATCCGAATATCTTTTCAGGGGCGGCTGAAGATCTTCTCAGGGGGCTGAAGAGCTCCTTCAGGAGGCTGAAGAGCTTCTGAAGGCCTCTGGGGGTCAAGGCGTTCTGCATGTTCTCAATTTTGTTTGGTCACTGCCGGGCCTCCGGGGACGGCGACGACGACGACGACGACGACGACGACGACGACGACGACGACGACGACGTCGCAGCACGGTAACCAGTGAGTTCAAGAATAGGCACGCAGTGGCAGCAGGGGTCGATATCCTGGAGCCTCCAGCGTACGCGCGCGCGCCCCGATCCCCTGAGCGTCGGGCTGGACTCCAGGGGGGATCGGGAGAGGGGGGGGGAGGCAGTTTCCTCGACACATCGGCGCCTCTGGCGCTGGGAGGCGCAGGGGAAGTCGGCTACGTGAGCTAACTCGCTGCCTCCACCCCTTGCTGAACCCTGAGGCCCCCCTTTCGTCCGACCCGAGAGTGACGGAGACGGGATGTAACGAAACGTCGACCGAGGAAGAGGTGGCCCAAGACGACGACCATCTCCCTCCAGGCCGAGCTGCCGGCGCATGCCGCCGTGGTCAGCCACCACTTCCCCATGCCGGGCTGGGAGCGGCTCTTGGTGCAGGATCCGGGTGCCACGGGCAGATCACGGTGACTGGCTCTTCCAAGCGTGGGTTTTTGGAGTCGCCTCGTGCCTCAGGGCCATCAAGCATCGACCCCGCACGAAACACCAGGGGCGCTCCTGGGCATCGCTCGCACGTGCGCATTTTTTCTAAACGAGGACCATCGGAGAGCATCTTGGATCATCTTGCGAGAAGATTGAGGAGGAGGAGCAAGAGGAAGGCAGGGAGGAGGAAGAGGAGGAGGAGGAGGAGGAGGAGGAGGAGGAGAGGAAGAGGAGAAGAGCAGGAGAGGAGGAAGAGGAGGAAGAGGGGAGGAGGAGAGGAGGAGAGGAGGAGAGAGGAGGAGGAGGAGGAGAGGAGAGGAGGAGGAGAGGAGGAGATGAGGATGAGGAGGAGGAGGAGGAGAGGAGGAGGAGGGGAGGAAGAGGAGGAGAGGAGGAGGAGGAGGAGGAGGAGGAGGAGGAGGGAGGAGGAGGAGGAGGAGGAGGAGGAGGGCTGAGGAGGAGGAGGAGGAGGGAGGAGGAGCGGAGGAGGAGGAGGAGGAGGAGGAGGGAGGAGGAGATGAGGAGGAGGGGAGAGAGGAGGAGGGGAGGAGGAGGAGGAGGAAGAGGAGGAGGGGAGAGGAGGAGAGGAGGAGGATGAAGGAGAGAGGAGTGAGGAGGAGGAGGAGTAGGAGGGGGAGGAGGAGGAGGAGGAGGAGGAGGAGGAGAGAGGAGGATGAGGAGGAGGAGGAGTAGGAGAGGAGGAGGAGGAGGAGGCAGAGGTGGGTCGGTAGGAGAGTAGGGCAGTGAGGCGAGGAGGAGGGGAACGGGCGTCCGAGCGGTGGCGAGGCTCTGGAAGGGGGCCAGACTGTCGAGGGATCGCAGGAAAGTCGGTGCTTATTCCCCCCGGCGGCAGGTCGGCGGAGGCCGGCGGCAGTGGAACGGCGGCGGGCCCGCGAGCGGAAGCGGGTGGAAGGCCAGCGAATAGGAGGAGGGGGATGGGGAGGAGGAGGAGGGTGAGGAGGCGGGGAGAGGAGGAAGAGGAGCAGGAGGAGGTGGAGGAGGCGGGGAGGAGGAGGGGAGGAGGAGGAGGAGGAGGAGGAGAGGAGAGGGAGTGTCTTCGGGGGCGAGGAGGAGGAGAGGGGGGGGAGGAGGAGGGGAGGGAGGGGAGATGAGGATGAGAGTGAGGAGGAGGAGGAGAGGAGGAGGAGGAGGAAGGTTGGCGAACGTCGAAGATCGGGGCTCAAGAGACGGGGGTCCATGCAAACTCGAAGAAGAAAAAGCTACATAAACATAACTTTAGTCGCTCCGCGGGGATTTCTTGGATCCGCGCCTGGGCCCCCCCGGCGACGCCTCCAGCGCCGCCCCTGGCGCGTTCCGCGCGCCAGGGAGGGGGGTCCCCGGCGCGGATCCAAGAAATCCGCGCGAAGCGTCAACAAATTATGTTTATGTGTTTTTCTCTTCTTCCAGAAACGGGGGTTCAGCCAGAGCGCCAGATCTTGCAGGATCCTGCAGAGCCAGGGGCGCACTTGCCCGGGCATTCGCGCAGGATCCTGCAAGGCCCGACTGACCCAGGTTTGCATTGGCCCAGGTCAGTAGAGCCCCAAGACGGTGCGCCCGCCAAGAGACGGCAAGTATTGGTTCGAGATTTCCAGAGCCGGCCATCTTCGGACGGGGCCAGGACGAGGAGGAATCCGTTCCAGAGCGTTCTGGGGCGCTCTCGAAGCGTCTCGGAACGCTCCGAGAAGGCCGCGGCGCCCGATGCATCCCCCAGAGCCGCCCGACCTAAGAGGTTCTCGATGTATCCTCACCCGAACTTGTCCTCGTCCTAGGTTCATCCTGGGAAAGGTTTGGTTCAAGATCTCCAGGGCCGGCCATCTGGCCGCCGAGGAGTCGTCGAGAGGTCTGGGGGCCCGCTTCATGGAGGTGTCATGTTGTCGGATGCTTGGGGGTCCTCCGCCATCTGCCCATGCCGTTGGGAACGCACGGGGTTGTGCGCAGACAGCCCCCAGAGGCACTCCAGGCTGGCCTCAACAGGCCCTGGCGCTCGCCCGGGGGCCTGTTGAGGTCAGAGTGGGCTGCCGCTGGGGTGGCCTGCGCGCGAGCACAAGCCTTGCTATGAGCACATCGGCGTTCACGGTGTTTTTTCTCTGCGAAGGATTGCAAAAAAACCCTTGATTGCAAGGTTTTTTTGCAATCCTTCGTTCAAGGGAGGTTTTTTTTGCAATCCTAGGTTTTTTTGCAATCCTTCGAAGGATTGCAATCCAGGGTTTTTTTTTTTTTTGCAATCCTTCGTCACGGCTTAGATTTCCATGCGGCAATGCTCCTTTGTTGTTTGGGATGCGGGGAGAAGCGACGCAGTCTGGAGCAGACCCCAAGCCGTTTGTTTCTTCCTTGTCCCTCCTCCCCGTCCTCCGCCTCCTCAGCCCCGTTCTTCAGCAATTAAATACGGCTTTCCGACCGTCGTCTATGACGACCCCGTCCCCGACACGCACGTCGAGGCCCGTGCCCCCGCGGCCCGCCACAGGTGCGTTCGGCCCCGCTGCGTAGGCGGGTGGAGCGGACCCTGGGTACGCTGGGTTCCTCAACCTGTTGATGTGTTTCTGAGGTCTGTCCGCGAGCAGAAGGAGCGTGTGTCACCGTCGGTCCCAACATTTGCCCAAGCTCGGGTCGAAATAGGGCCCTCGAAGTTACGCCATCCTGAGCAAGTTGAGCAACTGAAAGAGGAAGAGAAGGATGGTGGACGCACACCCGCTGGCTGAGGTCAGTGTCCGTCTGTGCGTGGTGGCCCCAGGGTGGCGCATAAGTGCCATTCACGCCGCATGGTCCGCGAAATATGGTATGCGCCCCGCCGCCACCTCCGCCTCATCAGTCCCCGAGCGGCATTACATGGATGCGAGGGGAAACCACCACGCAATGTTGATGATGTAACAAAGAAGTATCCCATGCTGCCTCCTCCGCAGTGTTAATAAACACGCATTTGCTCTACATCCAGCGCTCGCTGAAAAGGTAAGGGATGAATTGGCATCCACGGTGGGCCCAAACATGTGTCCGAACGCGCATCAGTGATCGTAGTCAGACTCGACCGTATATGTTTGAGAGGCCTCCATCCACGATGTTGGCATGAACTGATTTGGCATGTGCGCGGCGCTTGAGCTAGAGCAATATTTCGAAAAGGAAACGACCTCTACTCATGTAAGTGATGCAATATTTCAGCTGAGGTATGCTAAAGTGTCTGAGGTGATGCAGTATGTCAGCCGAGAAATGGTGAAAAATGGTCGCCCTGGATCTGCGCAGCCGCTGCTAGTGTACAGCTGTATGACCACAGCACCATAAAGTACACGTCTCAGGCGATAAACACAATGAAAGCGACCCGATCGTGCAGCAGTTGGAAGATCAGACGTAAGACGAAAGTGCGCGGCGACAGGGCGATTGCAGCATGTTGAAAATGGCCCGCCAAACGACTCACCTCCGA
Source organism: Prorocentrum cordatum (assembly GCA_963575745.1). Taxonomy (NCBI): domain Eukaryota; class Dinophyceae; order Prorocentrales; family Prorocentraceae; genus Prorocentrum; species Prorocentrum cordatum. The sequence goes on from CAUYUJ010014678.1 coordinate 91,896, forward strand.
TGATTGATCCTGTTCATGTGTCTGGCAAATTGCCTTCCCTAGTGGCCTTCGGCTTGATACAGGTCTGGGCCGCGGACCAAATGGCTATTGGATATTCGTTGGGGCATCGTGGGAGCACCTCTCGGAGATTGGAGGCCTCTCGAGAGGGCCCATCGGGGCCTCTTTGGCGCTTCTTCGAGGCGTTGGGTGCATGTTAGGAGGTCTTGGGGGCCACAATTGGGGAGAGGCTCCCACGGTCCTTTCGCTTTCCCCTCTTTGGCCCCACCTGGGGTGCGCTTGGAAGCCCGTTGAGTCGTCCCGGGGCCGTCTCGGGGTTCTCTCGGGTGCCTCTCGGGCCGCGTTGCAGCGTCGGAAACCCGAACAGGCGAGAATGTTAGAATCTTCCCAACGCGCACGAGACACAAAACTCCGTCTCGACACTCTTCGGGCCTCGGTAAAAAAATCACCGGAGAAGCCCGGAGAGGCACGCGACACGCCTCAGGAAAGCCGTTTTGTGGGCTTCGGGGCCCGCAGAGCCTTGCACTCCTGAGCGCAGAATTCGAAGGAACGAAGGGACCTGAGGACACTCCGCTCAGGACTGGCTGGGTCACTCTCCGCGCTGCCCCGAGCCCCCGGCGGCGAGCGCAGATGCAGATGCAGATCACGGCCTACCTCCTCGGCATCGCGGTGTGTCAGGCCGCGGCCGAGCAGCGCGACGACTCGCGGGGCGCCCCGCCCACGGGTAGACCCCCAGATGCAGGCTGACGTGTAGCGCCCGGCTCTTGCTGGCACTGCGCGCGGCCGTGCCGCCGTGACCCGCTTGTTCTTGAGGGGCCACGGCCGGTCAGTTCAGTTCCATTATGCTGATCAGGGGAACGGCCGCCCGGACGCCTACCTCTTTCCATGCAGCGATCTTTCCACTCAGCGCCTCGCGGAACGGCGGTGGTTATGAATCTGGCACGTCCCAGGATAATTTCACTCGAACGCGCGTGGCCAGCAGGCTGGAGGGAGGGCACATGCAAGCCGAACGGGGGCAAACGAGGACGGTACGTCTTGGAACGCCCACTTGTGCTCCGCCCGTGCACGTACTGGGCATGTGGATGTCCAGGCTCGCATGTTCCGCGGAAGTTTCGGCGAAACGCCCGGCCCGCCCTACCGACACGTTTGTCTGGATGCAACTCCTGGGAGGTCAAATTCTGATTCAGCCCTGGTCCGAAATCCCGCTTAATCCGGCTTAATCCCGCTTAATCTGGCTTAATCCCGCTTAATCTCGCTTAATCCCGCTTAATCCCGCTTGATCCGAGGCCCACTCTGGCGTAACAGCCCCCCAATTGGGGCTTAATCCTCTTTAGTCCCTCCGACGAAAACCTCCCAGTGGTGCGACGCAGATCGCCATGAAGGAGAGCGGTCTTGAGGGTCCGTGGAGAGACAGACCCAGGACCCCCCTCCTCCATAGAGGCCTCTCAGATGGGGTCCGAGTAGATGGGGTCGGAAGATCGCGCCGCATCGCCAGTGCGTCGGCGATGCACTGGCGACGGCGGCGATGCATCGGGGAGGGGGAGGAGGGGGAGGGGGAGGGGGAGGGGGAGGGGGAGGAGGAGGAGGAGGAGGAGGAGGAGGAGGAGGAGGAGGAAGAGGAGAAGGCCAGGCTCCACATCGAGTTGCATCGCCGATGCATCGGCGTGGCGGAGCGATCTCTCGACCCCATCTACTCGGACCCTATTTTTCGGCCCCTCTCCTTCGGGCCCCGCTTCCCTCGGGAGGGACAAGTATACACAGGCACGAGTAATCGTCGACCTCGGGGAAGATATTGCAAACATGGGCAGCTGAAGGGAAGACGACGATGAAGAATTTCAGGATCCTGGGAGCTGTGTCTCTATGTATCTGTGTGTTCCTGGGCCCCTCCATTCCCTCGCGCCACAGCTGCTCGCAGGGGAGGGAAGAACAGCCACCCTGACCCCCATCATCGGCGTTTACCCTGTCCTTTCGATTCCTTCCTTAGGTGCGTTTGCTAAACGGCTTCGCTTGTCGGAGTGCTTCTTATTAGGTTGGTCGTTTTGCTCCCTAGCTTCCCTCGTCCGCCACAGCTGCCTGCCGGGGGGGAGGGGGGCCAGAGGAGGAGGGCTCGTGCGGCAGCGAACGCGGGAGCCAGCGCAGAACGCGCCAGGACGTCGGAGGCATCAAGCTGTACGACCTGTCGAGGCGCAGCAGCTCCAGGCTTGCCCGGCATCGGGGGGGGGGGGGGGGGCAAAGGTACCCCAGAACATCTTCCTCCCTGTGTTTTGTCCCCTGGGCTGAGCCGCAGTCGCACGCAGGCGTGAGGCGGCAGACGAGCCGCGGCGCGGCGCGCACGGCGGCCCGCGCGCACCCTGCTGGCAACGAAACTGACAGGTAGCAGGCGCACGGCAAGTAGAGGGATGGCGAGAGGATGAGGCGGACACACAAGCTCAGAGCCCCGAATCATCAGGGGTAACTCGGGTCAGGGATAACTCGGGTTCGTTTTTCGGGAATCCGAACCCGAGTTACCCCGGACCCGAGTTACCCCGGATAATTCGGGCGTCCAGGGCCCCGAATCATCAGGGGTAACTCGGGTCAGGGCTAACTCGGGTTCGTTTTTCGGGAATCCAAACCCGAGTTACCTCGGACCCGAGTTACCCCGGATAACTCGGGCGCCCAACAAGCAACAATACAAAGGAATGGTGGTGATCAAAGAGAATCGCCGCCACGCGCGCCGCCAGCAAGAGGCAGGTTCCGAGCTGCAGCAGGCGAGAGAGAGCGGCCAGATCACAAGAGCGCGAGCGCCCAGAGAGACACATGGGGGACGGATGGGAGTTGGGCGAGAGTGAAAGGCTAGCAGCACAGCTTGACCTGCACTTGCGGAAGCTCAACATCAGGCCGCAGCGGCAGGTGAGTCAGATGCCAAACCCTCGCCGTTACCACTCCCATCGCCAGTATGGGAGATATCCGCTTCCTTGACTTGAATGTGGAATCCACTGTGCATGCCGATCCACGCAGAGAAGCTGTCCTTGTCGAAATCCGTAAGCCCCAGGGGCAGGGTACGACCAACCGATCATTGGGTGCAGTACGCCCTATCAGCCCTCGGGGTATGTGAGCCCCAACCTCCAGCCTGACCGTCGGAGGCCATACCGGTTTGACGGGAGTGGCCCGCCCTCCCGTGTGCCTCATCCTTTCAAGTCTTTCTCCTCGGGCAGGTCGGCGAGCGCTGCGACAAACCTTTACTCGGTTGTACCCCTGGTACGCTCCTGCTTCACATCGTCTGGTCTCGATTGCACTGCCTCTTCCAAGTCCAGCATCGTACTGTGTCGGAGCAGCCAATTAATCCAAGTTTTGGCCACCTTGCCCACGTGCCTGATTAGCAAAGATGTGCTCCAGAATAGAGCGCCGCAATTTCATCTTGGAGCCCCACGCAAGTCTCTGTGCATTGTCCCCCCGCAATGTCAGCGCCTCCGCGCCATCTCGAGGATGAGCGTCTGTCTGGCCGTTCTCGTAGCAAATGAAGCGTTCGGGTCCGATTGGCACCGCAGGTACATGAATGATCACCTCCCCCAGCCGTTTCTCCCAAGCAGCCCGATGCCATCGGCCAAGCTCACTGCGGCCCCCTTGACGCAGGCGGGGGGCGCTGGGCCTCCTTGGCGACAAGAACCCCCGCACCCTGGTGGGACGGCCGCCGAGGTGCGATCCCCTTCCCAGGGGGGGTCGCCGGCTGCGCAGCCCACTGCGCGGGAGGGGGTCCCTCCCCGGCATCCCGCGGGATTGCCGTGCCTGGCGTCGTGCTCTCCCCGTCGTGCCGTCGCGCTCGCGGTCGTCGCCCGCCGCTGGTCCGGCGGGCCCGCAGGGCGGCGGCGGATGGACGGGCCTGGCCTTGGCCCGTGCCCGTTCTGCGTGGCGCCGCGTGCAGCGGGGGGCCTGAGGCTCAGGAGGGAAAGAAAACACACAGACAATATATATGGGAAGTGGGGGGGGGGGCGGGGAAAGACGAACACCCAGAACATGTTCGGAAATATGGGGGGATCCTGTTACATGTGTCTATCTATTGAATCGCCTCGCTCACTCCGCCGGCCCGTATTGTGCCCTGGCTGGCGATTTGCCAAAATCCCCCCCAAACCTAAGGAAAAACAATGATTTGTGCCTCTTGGGGCCCTCTTGGGAGTGCTCTTGAAAGCCTCGTGGGGCGCCTGGGGGCTATCTCGAGGGCCTTTGGGGGGCTCTTGGAGGCCTCTTGGGGGGAGGGAGGGTCGTCGATTGCGGCTCCCCCCTGGGAGGCCGCGATCCTCGTCACGGGTATCGAAAAATGGCCCTCCCCTGGAGTGCTCTGGTGGCTCCTCCCGGGACCTTGCCGGGGTACTTTTTGTCCTGAACCGTTTACCGGAGATCTTAGCATGCCTCTGGCCCGTTGGGCCGGCGAATCTGTGTGTCCCTGGGCCCCTTCACGGGCGTTCCAGCGGCGGCCTGCCCGGCTGCTTGTCAGCGCGCAGAGCGCGGCAGGGGAGCCGGCGTGCTTCCCGGCAGGGGGGCCGGCCGGCAGGAGGGAAAAAACACACAGACACAATTAATCGTCGATTCCCCCGAAAATATAGGAAGATATGGGAAGTGTGGTGGTGGGGGGAAACACGAACACCCAGAAAATGTTGGAACATATCGGGAATCGTGTTATTCGTGTCTATTTATTTAATCGCTTCGCTCATTCCGCCGCCCCGTATTGTGCCCTGGCTGGCGATCTGCCAAGATCTCCCCAAAACTTAAAGAAAAAACCATGAATGCTGCCTCATTGGGGCCCTCTTGGGGGTGCTCTTGAAAGCCTCGTGGGGCGTCTGGGGGCTATCTCGAGAGCCTTTTGGGGGCCTCCTGGGGCTTCAAAGGGGCCTCCTGGGGGCTTCTTAGGGCCGAGGGCTCGAAATGTTGTTTCGTGTTCCCCCTTCTGGGGCTTCTCTTAGAGCGTTCTTGGGGCCCTCTTGGGCCGTCTTGGAGGCCTTTTGGGCCGTCTTGGAACCCTCTTGGGCCGTCTTGGGGCCCTGTCGGAGGCCTCTCGGGCCTCTTAGGGCGATCTTGGAGGCCTCTTGGGCCATCTTGGGGCGTCGCGATGCCGAAAAGGTGGAGACGCCAAAATCTCCCCCAAACATAAGGGCAAGCAATACATTTTGCCTCTTGGGGCCCTCTTGGGGGTGCTCTTGAAAGCCTCGTGGGGCGTCAGGGGGCTATCTCGAGGGCCTTTGGGGGGCCTCCTGGGGCTTCAAAGGGGCCTCTTGGAGCCTCCTGGGGGCTTCTTAGGGCCGAGGGCTCGAAATGTTGTTTCGTGTTCCCCCTTCTGGGCTTCTCTTTGGGGCCCTCTTGCGCCGTCTTGGAGGCCTCTTGGGCCGTCTTGGAACCCTCGTGGGCTCTATTGGGGCCCTGTCGGAGGCCTCTCGGGCCTCTGAGGGCGATCTTGGGGGCCTCTTGGGCCGTCTTGGGGCGTCGCGATGCCGAAAAGGTGGAGACGCCAAAATCTCCCCAAAACCTAAGGGCAAGCAATACATTTTGCCTCTTGGGGCCCTCTTGGGAGTGCTCTTGAACGCTTCGTGGGGCGTCTGGGGGCTATCTCGAGGGCCTTTCGGGGGCCTCCTGGGGCTTCAAAGGGGCCTCTTGGCGCCTCCTGGGGGCTTCTTAGGGCCGAGGGCTCGAAATGTTGTTTCGTGTTCCCCCTTCTGGGCTTCTCTTAGAGCATTCTTGGGGCCCTCTTGGGCCGACTTGGAGGCCTGTTGGGCCATCTTGGAACCCTCTTGGGCCGTCTTGGGGCCCTGTCGGAGGCCTCTCGGTCCTCTTAGGGCGATTTGGGGGGCCTCTTGGGCCGTCTTGGGGCGTCGCGATGCCGAAAAGGTGGAGACGCCAACATCTCCCCAAAACCCAAGGACAAACAATGAATTTTGCCTCTTGGGGCCCTCTTGGGAGTGCTCTTGAAAGCGTCGTGGGGCGTCTGGGGGCTATCTCGAGGGCCTTTGGGGGGGGCTCCTGGGGCTTCAAAGGGGCCTCTTGGAGCCTCCTGGGGGCTTCTTAGGGCCGAGGGCTCGAAATGTTGTTTCATGTTCCCCCTTCTGGGCTTCTCTTAGAGCGTTCTTGGGGCCCTCTTGCGCCGTCTTGGAGGCCTCTTGGGCCGTCTTGGAACCCTCGTGGGCTCTATTGGGGCCCTGTCGGAGGCCTCTCGGGCCTCTGAGGGCGATCTTGGGGGCCTCTTGGGCCGTCTTGGGGCGTCGCGATGCCGAAAAGGTGGAGACGCCAAAATCTCCCCCAAACCTAAGGGCAAGCAATACATTTTGCCTCTTGGGGCCCTCTTGGGGGTGCTCTTGAAAGCCTCGTGGGGCGTCTGGGGGCTATCTCGAGGGCCTTTGGGGGGCCTCCTGGGGCTTCAAAGGGGCCTCTTGGCGCCTCCTGGGGCTTCTTAGGGCCGCGGGCTCGAAATGTTGTTTCGTGTTCCCCCTTCTGGGGCTTCTCTTAGATCGTTCTTGGGATCCTCTTGGGCCGTCTTGGAGGCCTTTTGGGCCGTCTTGGGGCGTCGCGATGCCGAAAAGGTAAAAACGACAAAATCTCTCCAAAACCATAAGAAAAACAATGAATTCTGCCTCTTGGGGCCCTCTTGGGAGTCTCTTGGGGCTCCTTGGCGGCGTCTTGGGGGCCCCCAGGGCCTCTTGGGGGGCTCTTGGAGGCCTCTTAGGGAGAGGGGGGGTAGTCGATTGTGGCTCCCCCCTCGGAGGCCGCGATCCTCGTTACTCGTATCGAAAGTGGCCCTCCCTTGGAGTGCTCTGGTGGCTTTTCCCGGGACCTTGCCGGGGTATTTTTTGTCCGGGGACCCCCAGGGGCCGCCCTGCGCGCGCGAACTAGAAATATTGTGAACCAGTTACCGGAGATTTTAGCACGCCTCTGGCCCGTTGGGTCGCCCTCAGGTGTTTGGAGGATCCCGCGCCTGCAGGACAGGAAGCAGAGGCCGAGCGACTCGTCGGCTGCGGCGGAGGGCAAGGCGGCGACCGGTTCGGCCCGCCTTTCCCTCCCCAGGGGTTCGGGGGGCCCCCGAATCCCCCATTGGCAGCGTTGGCCTCGGGGTTTCGGTGAATATCTGCGCCCGCAAGAACAGGGGCGGGGACCGAACGATTCGGCGGCGGTTGCGCGGGGCAACGCGAAACGTTCGCTCCCCCTCTCCCTCCCCGTGGGTCCGGGGGCTCACCGAGGCCCCGAGGGTACGAAACGCTTCATTGCGCCATTGGAAGCGTCGCCTTCCAGGCCCGAAGAAATCAGCGCTCGCGGGCGAGGAAGCCGGGGCCGAATGACTCGGCGGCGGCGGCGGCAGAGGGCAAGGTGACTCGTTCGGCCCGTCTCCCCTTCCCCATGAGTTCCGGGGCCCCCACAGGGCCCCGAGGTCACTAAATGTTTGTTTTGGAAGTGTGTCCCTCGGGGGCCTGGGGGATCCCGCACCCGCGGGAACGGAAGCGGGGACCGAACGACTCGGCGGCGGCGGCGGGGGGCAAGGCGACCCGCTCGGCCACGCCATCCCCCCCCATGGGCTCGTGGGCCCCCCGAAATCTTGAAGGCACGAAACGCTTCCATTGGAAGCGTCGCCCTCAGGTGTTTGGCGAACCCCTGCGGGCCGAACGGCTCGGCGGTCGCTGAGGGCAAGGTGACTGGTTCGGCCACCCTCTCCCTCCCCATGGGTACGGAGGCCCCCCGAACCCCCGAGGGCACGAAACGTTTCCACTGGAAGCGCGCCCTTCGGGGGCCCGGAGAATCCTGCGCCCGCGGGGAATAAAGCGGGGACCGAACGATTCGGCGGCGGTGGCGGGGGGCAAGGTGACTCGGTCGGCCCGCCGGTCCCTCCCCACGGGCTCGGGGGCCGCCGGAATCACCGAGGGCTCGAAACGCTTCCATTGGACCGTCGCCCGCGGGGGCTGGAGAACCCGCGCCCGCGGGAAAGGAAACGGGGGCCGAACGATTTGGCGGCGGCGGAAAGCAAGGCGACTCGTTCGGCCACGCTCTCCTTCCCGATGGGCCCCCGAATGCACGAAACGCTTCCATTGGAAGCGTCGCCCCCGTGGGTTTGGAAAAACTTGCGCCCGCGGGAAGGGAGTCGGGGGCCGAACAACTCGACGGCGGCGGCGGAAGGCCAGGTGATTCTTTTTGGTGCGGACGCTTTTGGGCAAGGTGCTTTGGACGCCCGAATTAGGCACGGAAAAGATGGGAACGATGCCCAACAACAAATGTCGTCCAAAACCGAGAGCAGTCGTAGTTCTGCAGGCTGCGTTCTGTTTCAAATTTACAACGTCCACGGCGACACCGATAGCGAGTCCTGTTCAACATGATCAGGACATGCTGTCGGTTGTCGTTCCCATTTTTTCTGTATCCATTACGGTCGTATCGAACAACGAAAACTCTGCCCGCCCTGCTGGCGCAACGTCCACCGGCCCGCGCGCCCCACCCACCTCCATCCGCTGGGGTTGGGCAAATCCGCATTCGCGCCCGCGGCGCGTCGCGGGCGCGTGAAAATGGACATGCCGCAGTGGGCCCCAAGCAGCAAGTTGAGCACCGCAGTGCAAGCCATCCCGGGCCGCGCGAGGGCCGCTAAGGAGCCTTTAAGAAAGGCCCGAGGAGCCACTGAGGATCCGCCAAGGATCCGTTAGCGATCTTCTCTAATTTTTCAAGAACTGTTAAGGAACCTCTGAGAAACCCTCAAGAAGCTTGCAGAACGATTGTAATTGGTACCGGTTGGTTGGGATTGGTACAAAAATGGTTGGAAGCCGTCCTGGTGGGTCAGAATGTGTCCCATTTTCGGTGCCCCCCACCCGCATACGAGAACTCAAAGCTGACTATCCTCCTGCTCCTCCTGCTCCTCCTGCTCCTCCTCCTCCTGTTCTTCCCTCTTTTCCACCTCCTCTTCCTCCTCCCCTCATCATCATCACCACGAGCGTCATCATCACCATCACCCTCACCATCACAATAGTCATCAGCGTCGTGATCATCAGCATCATCATCATCACCATCACCATCGTCATCACCATCATGACAGCCTCTGGGACGCCCAACAAAGTGCAGCACTTCGCTGCGGCCTCGAACGCCACTGTAGAGGCGGGGGCCTTGAGGCCCACTTCGGGGCGCACCAGGGGCAGGTTTTCGCGCACACCGCGGCCAGAAGCTTGGCCGCTGCGACACCTCACTGGGGGATTACGTCGATCTGAGAGTCGCTTACGCCTCCCCAGAAGCAGGCCGGGCTCGCGGGCCGCTGGCGCGAGCGAGTCGGCAGAGCAGGACCACCGCGTCGAGTAGTGCGGCGCGGCGCGTGCTGGCGTGGCCTCCTGGCGAGGCCGCCTGCAGCGGCTGCGGCTAAAAGGAGCGGGTGCGCGTGGTGGTGGGAATGAGGAATGAGGAGGAGGTGGAGGAGGAGGAGGAAGAGGAGGAGGAGGAGGAGGAAAAGGAAGAAGATGAGGAGGAGGAGGAGAAGGGGGGGGAGGGGGAGGAGGGTCGGGTCGGGAGGTCCGAGGCGCGCTAATATTTGTTTGCGCGCGTCCACCGCCGTGTCGTCCTCATTGGGAGTTCGAACAGGACAGGGGGAGGAGAAGGTCGAAGAAGAAAAAAAAAAAAATGTATACACAGAAACTTCCGACGCTCCGCGCGGACAGACGAATGTTTATGTTTGTTCAGTGTTTGATTCCTCGATGGAGGAGGATGAGAGCAAACGAGCTCGGAGGTGATGCAGAGTTCGCGGCAGGAGGCCAGGCAGATTGAGCAAACGATACAAGGAGGGGGATCACGTTGCCCCTCGGCTGCGGTGAGCTCTCCTTGCCCGGAGGGCGCTGACATGCCCCCACCTCGGTGGCACCGCGGCTCGTTCGGCGATAAACCTCCAAAATGGGGGCCTAGTAGACGGGGTCGAAGGATCGCTGCGCATCGACGATGCATCGACGATGCGGCTCGATGATGAGCCAGAGGTTCTCCACGCCGATGGCACCTTTGCATCGCGGACGTCGCTGATGCATCGGCGATGCGTTGGCGATGCGGCGCGATCCTGCGACCCTATCTACTCGGACCCCATTTAGGAGGCCTCTAGTCTAAGAGGGGAGGTGATCGTTACGTGATACCTAACCCCGAGCTCAACCGTTGGGTCTTTGTGTTCGAGGTCGTCGCGGCGACCGCGGCGACCAGAAATCGGGAAAGGCTATTGTCAAGGAGTGGCATGCCCCTTCCAAGACCCCCCCCCCCGCTCTGCGACGCAGACTTGGCCAATCACTAACAATGTAGCGGCAGGTAGTGGTCAACTTATGTCCAACATGGGCATGTCTGGGTTCGGGGTCGATTATCGCGCATTCAGATTCGGACTACCGCAGGTACGTCAAATAAGAATCAGGAGGGAAACAAAAACACACAGACACAATCAATCGACGATTCCAGCGAAAACATGGGAAAATATGGGAAGTCGGGGGGGAAGACAAACACCCAAAAAGTATCGGAAAATAGTGGGAATCCTATTATGTGTGTGTGTGTGTGTGTTTATGTGTGTGTGTGTGTCCCAGGGTCCCTGCGAAGGAGTTGGCCTGCCGAAGGGTGCCCCGCGATAGCTTCTCGTTTCCAGGCGGGACCGCAGAGCCCCTGGGCGCCCTGCGAGGCCCAGCGTCGGCGAACCACGTGCCCCGGGCTGTCTGATCACAACGATTGTGTTGGCCCGTGCTGTGTTTGTGCGTGTGGATGTCATTGCCAGGGCCATGGTGTGTGTATGTGTGTGTTGTGTGGTGTGCGTGTGTTGTGTGTGTTGTGTGTCGTGTGTGTTGTGGGTTGTGCTGTGCGTTTGTGTAATGCGTGTTGCACAGGTTGTTTGTGCTATGTGTGCTGTGTGTTGTGTGTTGTGTGGTGTGTGTATTGCGTCTGTGTGAGTCTGTGTGTGCTGTGCGTGTTGTGTGTTGTGTGTGTCGTGTGTAATGCGTATGCGTGTGGATGTCATTGCCAGGGCCACGGTGTGTATGTATGGTGTGTGTTGTGTGTTGTGCTTGCTGTGTGGTTGTGTGTGTTGTGTGTGTTGTGTGTTGTGTGTGTTGTGTGTTGTGTGTTTTGTGTGTTGTGTGTGTGTGTGTTGTGTGTGGTGTGTGTTGTGTGTTGTGTGCGTGTGTGTGTGTGTCTATGTGCGTGCCCGTGTGAGTATGTGTGGGTGTGTGTTGTGTATGTCGTACCATGTGTGTGTGTGTGTGTTTTGCTTGTGCGTGTGGATGTTGTGTATGTGTATGTGACTATGTGTGTTGTGTGTGTTGTGTGTGTTGTGTGTTGTGTGTGTTGTGTGTGTTGTGTGTTGTGTGCTGTGTGTGTTGTGTGTGTGTTGTGTGTTGTGCGTGTTGTGTGTGAAGTGTGAGGTTGTGCTGTGTGTGTGTCGTGTGTGTGTGTGTGTGTTGTGTGTCGTGTGTGTGCGTGTGGATGTCATTTCTGGGGCCACGGCGTTGCCTCCCAGACTTCACGGCACCCTTCTTTTCTTTGAGCGCGTCCTTTGCTCCCCCCTCGGTTCGCGCACATGCCTCGGGCCATGATGCGGCCCCCCCCTTCTTTCGAAGTCACCCGCCAGGCCGCGAAGATAATCAAGCTTCGCGCGTCGCCGGCTGAGCCAGAGCGGTCGCCTTTTTTCCAAGAGGAGCGGCGCGAGGGCGCGAAGGCGCAAAGACGACCACGCGTCGCGCACGGCGGGGCGCGATGCGCGACGTCGATTGTCCTAGCCTCCAGTCGGGCGTGTCCCTCTACAGGAGGAAGATCCAGAAATAGTCAAAACATAGCCTGGAGACGATGTTCCGACTAGGTTTTCGTCATGCTTGAATGTGTTTTGGCTATGTTTTGTTTTTCCTCCAAAATTCGCATGCAGGGGGACATGCCCGACCTAAGCCCATGCCAAGGAACACCCTGCTTGCCTCCAGGGTGCCCTGGGTTTCTTGGGTGTCGATGGTCTTGCGATGGAAAGCGTGACGCTCCCACACCAACACCGAAAATCCATGGACGTCCTGGGGTCTCAGGGTTGGGTTTCTAGTGGAAGGTATCTTGTGGACTGGCCTCCACTGTACGCCAAAATTCGCCTGCAGGGGGACATGCCCGACCTAAGCCTAGCTCTTTCCCGCCCCCCCCCCCCCCGCTCAGCAAGGCTAAGCAGGCGGCTCGTGGCCACACGGAAAGCATCCGCACGACTCCCTTCGCGATCGGCCCGGCCTTTTGGTTGGCAGCGCGCTTGGGGGAGGAGGAGGAGGAGGAGGAGGAGGAGGAGGAGGAGGAGGACCAGTGGAAACCCAAGAGTCATCAAAGATGTTGGAATTAACCCTCCCTCCAAGCTCCCTCTTCATAGGCCGCTGCAACGGTTCATTTCCATTGAGGGAACTGCTTCGCTGGAAGACAGCAGTTTGAAGATTCTGAAGCGTGCCAAAACATTGTTTTCCGGATGTCAACGCCACGTATCAACCTGACTGCTGCGTCTTGACGATCCCGAGTCGTACCAGAACGCCATTTTTTATTTCAACATAGCGAATCAAGATAATTGCTGCGCCCGCATTCTCTTGAGTCCTTCCGAAACACCATCTCGGGTGCGTGATCATGGGGATCCGTGAAACTCTTGCAACACCCTTGCAATGTTTAAATACGAATGTGCGCGGCGCTAAGGCGAGAGCCACATTTTAAAAAGAAGCCGCCTTCAATCCGTGAAACGCTTGCACATGTTTAAAACGAACGTACACGGCGCCAAGGCGAGCGCCACATTTTGAAAACCACCCGCCCTCAATCCGTGAAGCTCTTGCAACTTGTTCAAACGAATGTGCGCGGCGCTGACGCGAGAGCCACATGTTGAAAGCCACCCGCATTCAACCCGTGAAACTTTTGCAAATGTTTAAAACGAATGTGCGCGGCGCCAAGGCGAGCGCCACAGTTTGAAAACCACCCGCCCTCAATTCGTGAAACCCTTGCAATGTTTGAAACGAGTGCGCGCGGCGCCCAGTCGAGAGCCACATGTTGAAAAGGAACCGCCTTCAATCCGCAGAACTCTTGCAAGTGTTCCTCACCCCTCCTGTGTTGAGTATTTGTGTTGAATAGAGCAGTGTGGTCTCCACCGCCTCCTCCTCTCCTCCTCCCCTCCCCTCCCCTCCTCCTTCTCTCCTGTTTCCTGGGTTCCCCTCGCCCCTGGGGGGCTGCGATTTGTTGCGCAAGTGTCGCCACTTTCGTGGGTTTTGTTTGGGGATGGCCAGCGGAGGTACGTCATACGCAGATCACCACGGGACCTCGCCGCCCCTGGGGGGGGCTGCGATCTGCGCAATTGTCGCCATTTTACGTGGGCTCCTGGGAGGCCCAGCGGAAATACGCCATACGTGGATCACCACAGGACCTCGCCGCCCCTGGGGGGCCGCGATCTTCGCAAGTGTCGCCACTTTACGTGGGCTCCTGGGAGGCACCAGCGGAGGTACGCCATACGTGGATCACCACGGGACCTCGCCGTCCCTGGGGGGCTGCGATTTGCGCAATTGTCGCCACTTTTCTGGGCTCCTGGGAAGCCCAGCGGAGGTACGCCATACGTGGATCACCTCAGGACCTCGCCGCCCCTGGGGGGCTGCGATTTGCGCAATTGTCGCCACCTTCCGTGGGCTCCTGGGAGGCCCAGCGGAGGTACGTCATACGCGGATCACCACGGGACCTCGCCGCCCCTGGGAGGCCGCGATCTGCGCAATTGCCGCCACTTTTCGTGGGCTCCTGGGAGGCCCAGCGGAGGTACGTCATACGCGGATCACCACGGGACCTCGCCGCCCCTGGGGGGCTGCGATCTGCGCAACTGTCGCCACCTTTCGCTGGCTCCTGGGATGCCCAGCGGAGGTACGTCATACGCGGATCACCACGGGACCTCGCCGCCCCTGGGGGCCTGCGATCTGCGCAATTGTCGCCACCTTTCGTGGGCTCCTGGGAGGCCCAGCGGAGGTACGTCATACGCGGATCACCACGGGACCTCGCAGCCCATGGGGGGCTGCGATCTGCGCAACTGTCGCCACCTTTCGTGGGCTCCTGGGAGGCCCAGCGGAGGTACGTCATACGCGGATCACCACGGGACCTCGCAGCCCATGGGGGGCTGCGATCTGCGCAATTGTCGCCACGTTCGTGGGCTCCTGGGAGGCCAAGCGGAGGTACGTCATACGCGGATCACCACGGGACGTCGCCGTTCGTGGGAGGCTGCGGTCTGCGCATTTGCCGCCACTTTAGTGGGCTCCTGGGAGGCCCAGCGGAGGTACGTCATACGCGGATCACCACGGGATTTCTTGCTGCGTTCTTCTGAAATCATTGTTGGATGCTCTTCTTGCGCACTGCGGGTCTTTCAGAATGCTTGTCAGCACTGAGTGGCCCTGAGTATACTCGCCACATGTATAGACATGGTTGGGTACGTCACAGGGTAATTTCAGACGAGCATGCGCGGCGCTAAGGCGAGAGCCACACTCTGAAAGCCACCTGCTTCCAATCCGTGAAGCTCTTGCAAATGTTTACGATGAATGTGCGCGGCGCTAAGGCGAGAGCCACGTTTTGAAAGCGACCCGCCCTCCATCTGTGAAGCTGCTGACACTTTTTAAGCTTCAGAGTCTTAAGTGGTGAGGAAGTCTCAGGCGAGGCGCCCGGCCCGCCCTAAAAAAAAATGGCCTCGGGATGCGACAGGGAGGAGTTATCTTTAAGGAGAAGAGGAGGAGAGGAGGAGGAGGAGGAGGAGGAGGAGGAGGAGGAGGAGGAGGAGGGAGGAGGAGGAGGAGGAGGAGGAGGAGAAGGAGAAGGAGGAGGAGGAGGAGGAGGAGGAGGAGGAGGAAGCGGGGGAGGAGGAGAGGGAGAACCTTCTCAGAAGGGGCGGGCCTTCTCAGAAGGCTTGGAAGTCCTCCGGCCTTCCTGGAAGGTTTCTGAGTCTTCCCCGAAGACGCAGAAGGCTTCTCAGAAGGCCGGAGGGCTTCTAGAAGCCCCGCCGCTTTTTATCATTTCCTCCGCTCGGACGGGACGGGGCGAGGACGAGGATAAATTCCTTCTGAAACGCTCTCAGAGCGCCCCGGAACGCTCCGAGCAGGTCGCGGCGCCCGAGACATCCTGCAGAGCCGCCGGATCTCAGAGACTCTCGATTTTTTATCCTCGCCCGAACTTGTCCTCCTCCATCTCCCTCCTCCTCCTCCTCCTCCTCCTCCTCCTCCTCCTCCTCCTCCTCCTCCTCCTCCTCCTCCTCCTCCTCCTTTTCCTCCTCGTTCTCGCGCCACCTGACCCTGCGCATCTGGCCCTGACGTGCTGTCGGGCGCCTGTGCGCTGGCCCTCGCGGCCACGCGGCGGGGGGCGCCGAGCGGCGTGGGAGGAGGCCGCCACTGTGGAGCCGCTGCGGTGGCAGCGGCCCGAACTGGGCCTCGTCCTCGCTTCGTCTCGGGGGCCCCCAAACGGGGTGGTGACTCCTCCTCATCATCGTCCTCCTCCTCCTGCTCCTCCTCCTCCTCCTCCTCCTCCTCCTCCTCCTCCTCCTCCTCCTCCTCCTCCTCCTCCTCCTCGTGTGGTGAGGGATTCGGGGTCACCGCACGGTTTTGGGACTCGGGTCGTTCTCCGAGGACGTCCCGGGCGACAGGGGCCTCCAGGGTCCGAAGACCGTGCGGCGACGGAGCGTGCAGTGAGGTCTTGGGGGATTTCGAGGTCACCGCACGGTCTGTCACCGCATTGATTCGAGACTCCAAATCATCTTGCCCTTACGTCGGGCATGTCCCTCTACAGTGGAAATGTTGAAGAGTGGTTAGAACATTGTCTGGGGGCGATGTTTCATCGAGTCTTTTGGGGCAAGCTTCTAGCGTTATTTGACTATGTGTCATGTGTCGTCCGAAACCCGCCTGTAGAAGGACAGGCCCGACTTAATCTTACCCGCTCGCTCGCCGCCGAGCCCCGGCTTGTCGCGTCTTGCCCTCGCGGGCACACACCTTTGTCGGGGGAGCGTAAGACCCGGGTTTGCCGGGACTCGGGTTCGCCATCGTTTTTTGACGACCGCGACTCGGATTTTGACGAGGAGGAGTTTCGTGGGATGTCTGCAGCGGGAGGCCTCGTCAAAATGCAGGCTCGGCCTCGTCATTTTTTTGACGACCTCGTCGGGGATTTCCGAGTCCCCCGTACCCGGGTCTTACGTCTCCCCGACTTTGGCTCTCGGAGGCGCGAGCGGGCGGAGCGGGGCGGAAGAGGCCCTGCGCGCGCCAACGGGCGGGCGGGCGGTGCCCCTGGGGAGCCTTGGCATTGGCACCGCTCGGACGTGTGCGTTTTTGTTCTCGGCGACGGCCATCGAGGAGCATCCTGGATCATCGCGCGCGACGTCGTCGAACAAAAAAAAATCCAGGATCCTCGAGCAAACACGAAAGCGCACGAAGTCGAACAGAAAGCACGAGGAGCATCCTGGATCCTCGAGCGAGTCAAAACGCACGACGTCGTCGAACAAAAAAAAACATCCAGGAGCCTCGAGCAAACACAAACAACCTCACGAAGGCGAACCACAAGCACGGGGAGCGGGCGTCCGAGGGATGGCGAGGGGGAGCCTCCAAAGTCACCACCCACCAAATCACCCTATCCCAACCCGAAGGCCTCGATTTGCCATCCATTTCCAATATGGGGGGGGGGTCGGGGAACATTGAAATTACACTACCGAGGAACCCCACATACTTAATTTTATGTCCTGTGTGCACTATGCTACCACTACCACTGCCACCACCTCGAGCCACACGAGCCATCCATTTCCAATATGGGGGGGGTATCGGGGAACATTGAAAAGACACATGGAAAAACCGTACCCCCTCCCCCCCACCCCAACCCGAAGTTCTGGCGAAATTCTGGTCTTCGGGTTGGGTTGGGGTGGTCTGGTACCCATCGGTCGTTGAAAGTAGGTATTTCTGGATTCCCAGATTCCAATCTACTTTGAGCGCCTTCCTACTTCAAGAGTCGAGCGGGTTTCCCTCTCGCCTCCTCTTCAGGAGGCGGGCGGAACCCCAATCTATTTCCAACGCCTTCCTACTTCATGCTTCTACCTACTTCTTCCGACCGAGGGGTATAGGTAGTCACTGAGCTCTCGGGAGGGGGGGGGGGGGAGGGAGCGGGCGTCCGGGCGAGCGCGGCGCGGCACGCGCCGCTCTGTGACGACCTCCCGCTCGCGCGTGCAGTGGGGGCCCATGCCAAGAAACACCTCCTCCCTCCTCCCTCCTCCTTCCTCCCTCCTCCCTCCTTCTCCTCCTCCTCCTCCTCCTCCTCCTCCTTCCTCCTCCCTCCCCCTCCTTCTCCTCCTTCTCCTCCTCCTCCTCCTCCTCCTCCTCCTCCTCTTCCCCACCCTCACAGTGAACAGTGCGAGTACAGTGGAGGCCCATGCCAAGGAACACCCTGCTTGCCTCCAGGGTGCCCTGGGCTTCATGGGTGTCGATGGCATTGCTCGAGCAAGAAAACAAGACCGCACGAAGTCGAACAAAAAAACGCGGGGAACGGGCGTCCGAGCGATGGCGAGGGGGGGCCTCTGGGCTCTCGGAGGGGGGGAGGGGGGCGGGCGGGAGCCGGCGGGCGGGCAAGCGCGGCGCGGCACGCGCCTCTCTGTGACGACCTCCCGCTCGCGTGTGCAGTGGGGGCCCATGCCAAGAAACACCCTGCCTCCCTCCTGCCTCCTCCTTCCTCCCTCCTCCCTCCTCCTCCTCCTCTCCTCCTCCTCCTCCTCCTCCTCCTCCTCCTCCTCCTCCTCCTCTCCTCCTCCCTCCTCTCCTCCTCCTCCTCCTCCTCTCCTCCTCTCCTCCTCCCTCCCCTCCTCCTCCTCCTCCTCCTCCTCTCCTCTTCTGTGCCCTTCTCCTCCTCCTCCTCCTCCTCCTTCTCCACCTTCTCCTCCTCTCCTCCTTTTTCACCTTCTCCTTCTCCTCCTCCTCCTCCTCCTCCTCCTCCTCCTCCTCCTCCTCCTCCTCCTCCTCCTCCTCCTCTTCCCCACCCTCACAGTGAACAGTGTGAGTACAGTGGAGGCCCATGCCAAGGAACACCATGCTTGCCTCCAGGGTGCCCTGGGTTTCTTGGGTTTCGATGGTTATGCTATGGAAAGCGTGCCGCTCCCACACCAAAAATCAATGGACGTCCTGGGGTCTCAGGGTTGGGTTTCTTGTGGAAGGTCTCTTGTGGACTGGCCTCCACTGTTCGCCACTTGAAGTAGTTCAGTGGCTTCAGTCCTGCGTGTTCAGTGGCTTTACGCCTGCGTCGCCGCGTATGTCATCGTGCTGCTGTGTCCGCTCTCCCGCCCCGCCCCCCTCCCTGCCTGCGCGGAGCACGCAATCAAAAACTCTGCGACGAAACCTCCGCGGCGCGCGCTTCGGCAGGCAGGGTGCGGCCGGGGCGAGGAGTGCAGCGGCGGGCTCTGGCAGTGGAATGCGGAGGGGAGGTTCGGGCCACGCGACATGGAGGGGCGATCAAATGAGGGGGCATCGAGGGCTGCAGAAAAGAAGCCCTTCGGGGCCCCAAAGGGAGCCTTCGGGGCCCGGAAGGGGCACCGTTCTCCCCCCCCCTATGTAGTCGTCGTGTTCTTGTTCATTGTCTTGCCGATTCGGCGCGGGCCCTCGCCCCCCCCCCCCCCCTTGGAGAAGATCTTGGCTGTTTTTGGCGCCTGTTTCAAGCAGGTGGGGTCTCCCCCGTAGGACGCACTGCTGCAAACAGTCGCATGAAGCACAGGCCCAGAGCTGGACCCCCCCGCCTCTCCCACCCCCCAATTCTGCCCAGTGTCGAAACGCCGAATAAGAAAACGTTCACCGTGTGGGGCGTTCCAGAAAGGGCCTCGCATTCGAGGATCGCAGGAGTTGTCACCTCTTCCTCTGCGGACGGCGGCGGAAGGAAAACGCGAAGCCGCCTCTGCCGGCGGCAGCTCGGCGGCAGCTCGGCGGAAGCTCGGCGGAAGCTCGGCGGCAGTCAACGATGCGCCCCCAGAGAGATGAACACGTCTTTTGGGTTCAGGGCCTCCGAAGTCGCCAGCTTCACGCCGCCCCATGAGCTCGCGCCCCAGGAGGGCGCATCGGCGAGGAGGAGGAGGAGGAGGAGGAGGAGGAGGAGGAGGAGGAGGAGGTGGAGCAGAAGGGTCCCGAGAGGAACGGGCCCCCAGGTCTCCGGCCGCTCTCAGCCTCCAGTAGGGGGGGGGCCTCCCAGGGCCCCGGGGGGCGTCGGGAGACGGCTCCCGCCGAAGAGCTGAGCCCAGTCGGGAGCGAGAGCAGGACGTACACTTCCTCCAGATTTCGTAATAAAGGGAGGGGGGTCTCATTTCGGGGGGGGTCTCTTCCAGGCTATCTTGGAGGGCCTGGGGGGGGTCTGGGGACGATGTTTTGGAGGGTTCTCCCACGGGGGAGGTCTGCAATGGCTTGTCTTGGAGGGTCCAGACCCCCTCCGTTTTATTACGAAATCTGGAGTACCCGAGCCCGCGCGGGTCTCGAGAGTGCGCCTTGCGCGAACGCTCGTGTCAGCGCGGCTGGCCTCGCGGATGGGGAGGCCGTGCTCCCGTGCGTGGCCGGGCGCGGACGTCCTTCGTGGGCTCCCTGCAGTGCCGTTTTTTAATACATGCTCCGCGTGCGGATCATGTACCAAAAATGCAGGGACTCAGTATCAAAAACAACGATGAGCTCATGCATAAACTTAGTCATCAATTAGTCAAGTATTTAAAATCATGTATGTTTAAAAATCCCACGTATTTAATTCAACGCATTAAACCTATCCATAAACTAGTCAAGTATTTTAAATCATATACTTTTACAAAAATCCTATGTATTAAAAACTGCCCTGTACCCCGGCGAACGCCCCGGGGTCCAGGGCTCAGTTCCTTCGGGACCGGGCTCCCGAAGGGCCCGTGTTCCCTCCGTGCCAAGGGGGGAAGGGCGGCCACGTCTGCTCCTGCACGCGTCGATTAAAAGTATGTACACTTCTCGATTTGCGCGTGTCATCCGTGCGCAGGGGCCGTGCTGATCTTCTCTGTATCGTTCAACTTTAACGGGTGATCCCCGGAGGGAATCCCTCCTGCACGCGTCGCATGCGGCTGCGGCTTGCCGCAAAAGCTGTCGGGTACGGATGCGCAGGAGCGTCAGCACGCGTTGCTGACATGGAGGGGAGCAGAACATGTGGTCTTGTTGATGGCGTGTGCGTCTTTCCCCGAGTCCTCCCCCCTTCAGAGTAGCACCAGGATCTCTCGTTTGCGCGCGTTCTCTCCAGGTCTCTCTACGAACCGCTCACCCGATAGACGCGACGGCCCTCTCAGTACAACGAGTAACGCCAGAAGAGCGAAAGACTCGTATTTCCCATCGCCTTGCATTCCACATGATTGCGGATATATTATTCGAGCAGGAGCAGGAAGAAACGGAAGAGGCGGAACGCGATGAGTTCGAACAGGTTCTCGGTTGTTCCGCTTGTCGGTTGATTTGCCTTCGGTCATCCCCGTGTTGCAGAATGCCCTTTGCAGACGGCGCGTGCTATTCCAGCGCCTCTGTCTGATCAAGCCCGCCGCGGGGCAAGCTTCCTTGCCAGCCGCCCCCCAGCTGGTTGGGCGGGGATCGGAGGAGAGCACAGGTCTGGTTGCTCACGCGCGGCAGCCAAGGGTCCTGCGCCCCTCCGCCAGACTCGAAGCAAGCTCTGCCCGCGCAGCGTCGGTGCCCCCGGCCCGAGAGCCTCGATGCGTTGATGCCAGGACCGAGGACTCTTCATGCTTTGCGCTGGCCTCCGCAGCCCACGCCGCGGAGCGTGGAAGCTCGGGGGGCAAGGGAGGAGGAGGAGGAGGAGGAGGAGGAGGAGGACGGCAGCACTTCCTCCGAGTGTCGCGGAGAGGTGTGGGGGGCGCGCGTGCTTCGCCGAGGCTCACTGCACCTCCGCTTTCGAGGGGGGCCCTCGCGCGACCTGCGGCGCCGTGCTACACACGCGCACACGCGCACCACTTCGCGGTGGCCTCGGCTGGGCCAGCCTTCCGCCTGCTCCTGGGTCATCTCGGGGGCCTCCGGGGCGTTCTGGCCGGGCGGGGCCCAGGAGAGGGGCACAGGCGGGGCGCTGCAGAAGGGACCCTGTTCGTTGGGGAAGGGCTCGGTGTTCCTCGACTGTTTCACAGTCTGTCTGAGGTTCTCCTCCGGCTTTCCACGGGAAGTAGAAGTTTATCGTATGGGAAAAATGGGCCTCGTTCCTTATTTGGGGTTCCTTAGGTCAACGCGCCGACTGTAAAGCCGTTTCAGAGCAATCCGGAACGCTCTCTGAGCGTTCTGGTGCGCTCTGGGACAGCCGCGGCGCCCGATACATCCAGAATCGCCCCGTCTTGGAGCTTCCCGACGTATCCAGATCCGATGTTGTCCGTGTCCCAGCCTCTTCTTCTGGGAGCCGCTTGGGGCGTCTTGGGGCCATCTCGTGGCTCACTGTGCTGTCTTCGGGGCCTCTTGTGGGCGCCGTCTAGGGCCCCGCTGAGTTGCCTTGGCGACTGCCGCAAGTACTCCCCAGGCAGCGTGTGCCACTGGGCTCAGGTGCAACGTTAGGCTCCGGGGGGACCGCATCGACCCCCAGTCGCCCACAGATCCCCGATAGGGGCCTGGTAGCCCACCCCGACCTGGAGCGCGCAGCTTCGCTACCGGAGGTACATCGCAAAGACATCGGCGGCGTATCGCCGATTCCAGCTCGATGTTTCCCCCCTGAGCGGGTCCTCCCTGGTCGTTGCCCCTCGTAGACGCCGAAAGTGGAACACAGGCCAGATTTGGCACGTCCGCAGTGCAGGACACTGAGCGCAGCAAAAGTGCGATACAGCTGTGCTTGTGCAGGTTTTCGGCAGCTTCCAGCACGTGTGCCAAAAAGTGCGCCAGAAGATACCGAGGGCATGAGCGCCCGTGCGAGACGTATTCGCCGCGCCGGGCATGCAGCAGATCCTTTTGTCGAGCGCGTTGATATGAGAATGTGGCGGGTATGCTGTGGCACATAGAATGCAGGGAACGGAAAGGTCGGTTCCGGGAGTTGATGGTTTTCTGGCCGCCGCCGGGTTGTGTTGGGGCTCTCATGGCTTGTCTTGGGGGCGCCTCTGCGGGTCGCCCGGGTGCGCTCTTGGAAGGATTTGGTCCGTCCGAGGCTACTTGCGGGCAGGCTATTTCGGGCGCCTCATGGGGCCGTATGGGCACCGTTTGGGGGGCCCTTTGGGCCATCCCTGTGCTGGGGTCTCGTGGGGTCGTCTGGGGGCCGCCTGGAGGCCATGTTGGGCGGTCTCGGGGCCGTCTTGAGCCTCTTCTGGAGGCTCTTTTGTGGGGAGTCACGGGGCCCGTCTTGGGCCGTCTCGGGCTGCTCTTGGAGGCCTTTGTGCCGTGATAAGGCCTTCCTGGGCATCGTCACGGCCCTTTGGGCCGTCATCGGGTTCTCCTGGGGCCGTCTCGGAGCCACCTCAGGGCAGAACGCGCTGGCGTGCACAACGTGCATTTTGAGCGCGTACTGAACGGACCCTCGCTCGCGCAGGTAATGAGATTATTCCTGGGGGCCTCATTGAAGTCTTGCAGGGGCCTCCTCGGGTCTTCTCGAAAGTCTCGTTTGATACTCTTGGGGCCGTTTTGGGAATCCGGGACCATATTTTGGGGAAGGGCTCCCGGGTCTCTTCAAAGTTTCCCGTCCCGTACCATGTTGGTGGCCTTTTGGGCTGTCTTGAGGGCATTTTGGGCCGTCGACGCCGTCCTGTCTGTCTCCTCACAGAGGTCTCTTGGGCAATTTTGGATTGGTCTGAAGGACGTCGTTGGGCGGTCCCTGGAAATCGGGACCTCGAAGTTGCGAGAATGCGAGCATCCTTGAGAAAGCAGCAGCAGCAACGAAATCTATTATTGAGAGGGCCTGACGGCCGATGCCGCCGACCCTGAAGCACATCGACGACCAGTAGGAGGAGAAGGAGGAGGACGAGGAGGAGGAATAGGAGGAGGACGAAGAGGAGGAGGGAGGTGAGGTAAGGAAGACGAGAGGAAGGAGGGGTGGACGAAAAGAAGGAGGAGGAGGAACCTTTGCTGCTTTTCCTCCTGCTCCTCCTCCTCCTCCTCCTCCTCCTTGTCCTCATCCTCCTCCTCCTCCTCCTCCTCCTCCTCCTCCTCCTCCTCCTCCTCCTCCTCCTCCTCCTCCTCCTCCTCCTCCTCCTCCTCTCTCCTCTGTCTCCAACCCCCGTCCTCCGCCCTCTCCTGCACCTCCTTCTTCTCCTCCTCGTCCTCCTCCCCCACCTCCTCCTCCTCCTCTCCTCCTCCTCCTCCTCCTCTCCTCCCTCCTCCTCCTCCTCCTCCTCCTCCTCCTCCTCCTCCTCCTCCTCCTCCTCCTCCTCCTCCTCCTCCTCCTCCTCCTCCTCCTCCTCCTCCTCCTCTCCCCCCCCCTCCTCGACGACGGCGGCGACGACGACGACCCCATGTCGCCGCGCCTTGCCCAGCGCCGGCGGGGGAGGGGGGAGGAGATAAAGAGAAGGAGGGGGAGCTGATGGAGTGGGGGCCTTAGAAAAGAAACAATCACATTACCCCCGGGACACCCCCCCGTGACACTGTCGGCAGCTCCTGTACATTTGAGGACGATTAGCTGTCGCTCTGGGCTTTTACTTTTACTATGGCGCATTTTCTCCAAATTGCATTGCATAGCCTGCATAGCCGAGTCTTTGCCAGTCCCCCGCGGAGCAAAGTGCAGTAGAGTAGATAGAGGGTGGAGTAGGCTAGAGTAGGGTAGATCTGAATTGAGCAACGTAAAGTAAAGTGGGGTAGAGTTCACTCCAGTCCAGTCCAGTCTACTACAATCCAGTCTACTTCGGTCTCATCCCGCCCACTGCATGTCCGTATTCCAGATTCCGATCTATGTTGCGCTGGTTGATCGTATCATCTTGACGCTACGATCTCAGTCGGTCTGAGCATGCCTGACGTGGAGGAGGAGGAGGAGGAGGAGGAGGAGGAGGAGGATTAGGAGGAGAAGGAGGAGAGAGGAGGAGGGAAACTGTTACCCCGAGATGCATCAACTATGTTGCAATGAACCCTACCTCCAAGTTCCCTCTTCACAGGTCCTTTTTTATGTTGGGAAGTGCCCCATTGGAAGACAACCGTCTGATAATTGATAATCCCCAATCGCGTCAGAGCACCACTCCTGTGATTCATCGCCGCGGATCAACGTGACTGCTGCGTCCTGACAACCCAGATGCGGCACCAGATCAATACTCCTGTGACTGCAACACCGCCAATCGATGTGAGCGCAGCGGTATGACAGTTCTCAGTCGCACCAGAACCATATTCTTGGGACTTCAGCCATACGAATCCAGGAAACTGCTGCAAACACTCAAGACGAATGTGCGCGGCGCTCAGTCGAGAGCCATATTTTGAAAAGGAACCATCTGCCATCAGATAACATGCAGAGCTTGAAAACGAATGTGCGCGGCACCAATGCGAAATCCACAATTTAAAAGTGGCCCGCCCTCCATCCTTAACGCCGTTGTGTTTTTTGCAGCACGTGCGCGCGGAGCTGATGCGAGAGCCACGTGTTGAAAACGGCCCGCCCTCCACCGGTGAAAGATTGCGAACTTTTAAGACGAACGCGCACAGCGCTAAGGCGAGGGCTACATCTTGAAATCGGCCCGCCCTGCATCTGCAAAAAAGCTGCATCTCTCAGGTGGGTGCTCCCCTCGGACTGTGGGCCCCCCCCTTGCCACGGTTGTGTTTGGACTGCTCGACCAAGGAGTTGACCGCCTTCAACTGGGACCCCCTGGAGCCTCCTGAGCCTCGATGGGAGAAACAAAAAAAAAAACTGCATCTCTCAGGCTTCAGGATCAGATCTGATGAAGAAATCATCCAAGGCGAAACGCCCAGCCCGCCCTCCCGAGGCGCCCGGGGGTGCGACAGGGAGGAGCCAGTGGCAAGGAGAAGTGGTGAAGCGAGGAGTGTCGGCCACTCGCAGGGGGGGGGTGGGGGGAGGGGCAAGGGCTTCTTAGAAGCATCCCTGCTTCTTAGAAGGCGCGGGCCTTCTCTGTAGGTGTAAAGCTGGCGCCTTCTAAGAAGCAGCCGCCTTCTAAGGAGCCCTCCCCCCTCCCTCCACCCCCGTTTGCGCACCGCCAGGAGTGCCAAGTTCTGCCATTGACCGTCAAGGGTCGAGGGGGGGGGGTGTTCGATAGTGCTTGGCCCTCGTCGTACCTCGGGAGGCCTCGAGAGGCTTCTGGGGGTGCCTCTGCAGGCCTCCGCCTGTGCAGGCCTCCGAGAACTTCTGGGGAATTCCGGCGGGCAGTACTTCGGGCGGGAGCAAAGCATGCCAGGGAGGAGGAGAAGGGAGAGCGAGATGAGGAGCGGGAGGAGTGGCAGGAGGCGGTGGAGGGAGAAGGCGAAGGGCACTCCCGGGCGCGCTCCTCCTGTGTCACCGCCGGGTGGTCCGCCCAGTCCTTCTCACGACAGGCCATCAATCGGCCGCGTGGCCCTCGATCCATTCTCAAACCATTCCCCCCCCCCGAAGCGACGGTTGAGGATCGCTCCTCCTTGTCTTCGTCCGCCTCCTCATCCTCTTCATCCTCCTACTCCTCATCCTCTTCCTCCTCCTCCGCATCTTCCCTCATCCTCCTCGTCCTCCTCCTCCTCCTCATCCTCTTCCTCCTCATCCCCATCCGTTTCTCGTTTCCGGTCCCGTCGTCCTCCTCCTCATCGTTTTCCTCGTACTCCTCCTCCTCCTCCTCCACCTCCTCCTCCTCCTCCTCCTCCTCCTCCTCCTCCTCCTCCTCCTCCTCCTCCTCCTCCTCCCCGTTATCTCTCCCTCCTCCGTGGGGTTGCGAGGCTGCCTGACTGACTGCACTGGAGTTATCCAGTGCCCTCGCTCTCCACTGTCACACAGGATGAGACGAAGATGAATCCTGCGTGTTGCGTTTACTATCTGATCCAACCAAACGACGACAACGATGATTCCAGCGTAGGAAAACGAGAAGGATTACTATCTGATCCAACCAAACGACGACAGCGATGATTCCAGCGTAGGAAATCGAGAAGGATGGTAAGGCAAACCGGGGAGCCCCCTGTCGCGGTGCGACGATCGAGCCGATTGGGCGGGCCCAGGCCAGCGAGCATCGCCTCCTTCATCTCTCCCCCCATCTCGCGCGAACATGATGGAGCATCACATGATTAGCACTTCGGATGATTCACGGCGTTGGATACAATGCGAAGACAAAGAACGAGGACGAGGATGACGGTGGTGATGGTGATGTGAATGATGATGACGATGATGATGGTGATGGTGTTGATGAATATGATGATGATGATGATGATGATGATGATGATGATGATGATGATGATGATGATGATGCCGGTGATGATGATGATGATGATGATGATGATGATGCTGATGATGATGACGATGTTGATGATGATGAGGTTGATGCTGTTGTTGATGATGATAATGTTGCTGATGATGATGAGGATGAGGACGAGGACGAGGACGAGGATGAGGATGAGGATGAGGATGATGATGGTGATGATGATGATTATGATGATGATGAGGATGATGATGAGGATGATGAGGATGATGATGATAATGATGATGAGTATGATGATGCTGATGATGCTGATGATGCTGACGACGATGATGATGATGATGCTGCTGATGATGATGATGATGATGGTGATGATGATGGTGATGATGATGATGATGATGATGATGATGATCATCATGATGATGATGATGATGATGATGATGATGATGATGATGATGATGATGATGATGATGATGATGATGATGATGATGATGATGATGATGATGATGATGATGATGATGATGATGATGATTTGCTCGAGCTTCCTCTCTCAGGACTGTCGGTTTTGCGCCCACGGCGCCTTGGGATGGTTTTGGAGCGCCTGACGTGCGCGCACAGGGGGGGGGACCTCGTGCTTGCCCGCTCTCTGCTTCGCGGCGGAGGGCTCGGGGTGGCGAGTGGCCGCTCGACGGTCGGTGCTCGAAGGATCCGCACGCCACCGCCAGGGGGCTGCGGAGGTTCCAGGGGGGGGCAGCTCGGGATCGAGAGGGCGTGCTGCCGAGAGAGGGAAGGAAGGGCAGGGGAAGGCTGACAAAGTGAGAGGCCGAAAGATAGAAAGAGAGAGAGAGAGATATAAAAAAACAAGAGAAAGAGAGAGAGAGAGAGAGACAGAGAGAGAGAGGGCACCATGCGGCGGATGGGTGAGGTGACCCAGCTATGGGCTGCGGGGCCAGCTCCAGCCAAAAACAAGGACCTGGGGAGGGGCAGTGAGCCGAAATGGTGCATGAGCGAGAGACTGAGGCGCGGGGTGAGATCGAGTTTTCATGTCCAGCTATCCGACCCACTCCCTTATGCCCCGAGAACTGCTTCCCTCGCCGTCGTCCGCCTCAGCAGCCCCCACCCCCCAGACATTAGAATCGCTTCTTGGATCTCTCCGAGGGTTGGTGGACTCCAGTCTAATACTGTAATGGAAGCCCTGCCTCAGAATTCTCGAATGCAGGATAATGTTGAATGCTTCCCCAAAGAAGTTTAGCAGTCGTGAGGCACACGTCCCAGTTCCATTTGCTGCTGCATTTCGTCAAGTATTCTGCTGTCTTCGCGCCACAAGGCTGACAAGCGCACTGGCGCAAGGCGCTCGCGGCGCGGCGACTTGTAGATGCGTTCTAAGCCCAGAGTGCGGCGCGGGTCCGGTGATGAGTTGGTGTAGCCAAACGGAGGCATGAGGTATGCAGGACGGCCCATGGGACCATCTCGGGCCATGCTGGAAATTGCAGGGAATTCCCTCTGTGAGGGCCCAAAAACGCCCAAGAGCGCCCGTGACTCGGGTTCTCCGGGCCCCTTGATGAGACAGAATGTCTACGAATGTCCACAGAGAGTTCGACGGGACCTGAGAACATCATCCCACTTTCCGGCGGCGAGCGAGGGGGGGGAGCCAGAGGGAAGATGCCTGCTCAGAAGGCTGAAGGGCTCTTCAGAAGACTTCGGGCTTTTGGGATTTCTGTACCTGGGTGCGCCGCCGAACTCCGTGCCTGGGGCGCGCTGGCGGACTATGACGGGGCCCGCTCGCCAAGGGGAGAAGGCGAGCGCTCCCTGTGCGGGGAGGGTCCCTGTGCTTCTGCGCGTCGTGCGCCGTCGCAGCATCTCGCGCGCATGGGCGCACCGGCA
>CAUYUJ010014678.1:122500-145000 GCA_963575745.1 Prorocentrum cordatum
GACAATATTGGGAAGTATGGGAAGTGGGGGAGGAAAACAAAAACCCAGAAAATATGGTAACATATGGGGAATCCTGTTATTTGTGTGTATTTATGTGTGTGTGTGTCCCACGGCCCCTTCAATGTAGCGCAACGCTGCCCATCTATTCCCGAGCATGTTCTTTGGGTGGAGGGCAAAGGGTGAAATGTGAAATGCCGTTTCGATGGATGTTCGAGGCTTGAATCTGCAAAAGGCGAATCACAAGACGAGTTGATGTTCACAAAAGCCCATACGGATTTCACCTTGAGCCCTTCACCCTAGGAACATGCTCAGTATTCAGCATCCTCCAACTCGCATCAAGTCGAAGCCGATTCAGATCACCCTGCTCAGGATGAGGGCTACGACGAGGACGAGGACCAACATTTTCTTCATGATGTGTTCTCGGGAGGCTTCTGATTCAATGCTTCAGGGTTCTTGGGTAGGTTCCGCTGCCAGCAGCATGTGTTCAGTGGCCCGTGGTTCTCTTTCCTCGAAGTGGGCGCTGACATCCGTTGCCCGCTTGTGTTTTTTGTTGGGGATGTTTGTCTCTCGCCTTCCCTTCGTCCATATCCCTTCGTCTTGCTGTGACTCCTCTCATCCGCCCCAGCTGCTTTCCTCTCCTGAGAATCATGTTGCAGTTCATTGTCCGTTCGTGCTTTTAGGTTACTCACTCTCTCCCTCACCTAACCGTCGTCTGTCCCTCTCGTCTCGCCGTGTCCCCGAAGAAGACTCGAACAGAGCAAAGCACTGATCATGCCGCTGGTGCTGTTAACTTTGCTGGCTGTCGCGTTGGTGAGCATCTTATTCGACATAAGAGGAATAATAATCATAAGCAGAAACAGAAAAAGAAAGGACGGGGAGGAGAGAGAGCAGCTCGACGAGGAAAAGTAAAACATGGAGGACGGGGACACAGAAGAAGGGAAACGAGCACGAGCAGCAGGAAGGGGGGGTTACCGCACCGCATCGGCGGCCACAGGCGCCCAGCGAGATCGAGAGCGAGGACAGGAAGGAGAGGGGCAGAAGGAAGAGCGGCAGCGGGAGGAGGACGAGGGGACCGACGAGGAGAAGCAACACCACCAGCCGCGCACGCCTCTGCCCCCCCCCTCCACGCCAGGCGAGCATCACCGCGGAGGAGATGGACCTTGAGGCTGCGAAGATCAAGGCGCAACAGGGCAGGAGCAATCCCCCCCCGACCGCGTCCGGCCAAGAAGCTGCCGCCTGGACGGCCTAGAGTCGGCTCGTCGTCGCCGCCGCTGTCGTCGCTGTCTGGCGGACGTGTCGTGACATGCCTAGGGCCTAGTTCGCCTCGCACTACTTGCGGCGAAGATTCTTAACGCCTGAGGCCTCCTCCCGTGCCCTCCGAGGCCGCCCTCTTCTTCCCCATGTCGTCCGCGTGTGTGCCCGTAGCCCTCGACCGCAATTGGCGCCTCCATGTGCCGTCCGCGCGTGAGGACCCTCTGCGCCACCGGCTTAAAAGTGCCCGTAGCCCCCGCTCGGCGCGCCAGGCACCTGAACGCGATGTGCACTGACCCGGGCCTCCGATGGCCTCTGGACTCTGGGGGCCTCCAGGGAACCCCAGAGGCCTCCAGAGACGTCGGGGCCCTTCCAGAAGTCGTTTCGTCGCCGCCGCCGCCGCCGACGCTGTTGTCGCCATGTCCCCAAAGGCCTCTGGACTCCTGGTGATCTCCAGAGACCTCCTGACCCCCGCCCCCCCGAGACGTCGAGACCTCTGAAGGACCCCCCCCCTCCCTTCCTCCAGCGTCAGTTGCCCTCCTACCCTTCTGCCCTGCAGGGACATCTCAGCGATCCCGTCCCCCCCCGTACCACATGGGCGCAGGGGACAGTCCAAGATCTGACACTCAAAACCCACAGCAAGGATGTAGCGTTTTCCGAAGGGCGCCCTCACATGATTTCCATGTCGAATGCATCCCATTTGGCCATGTGTCGCTGGAGTGGTTCACGCATGGACGCATAATGGTCACGCATCTCGACCCTGCGCCCGTGCAACGGTGGTGGCATTCTCAAATGGCAAATAGGGGCGGTGGCCGTGCTTTCGCCTCCTCCTCCTCCTCCTCATCCTCCTCATACTCCTCTTCCCTCCTCCCTCCTCCCTCCTCCCTCCTCCTCCTGCTGTGCCTCCTCTTCCTCCTCCGTCTCCTCCTCCTCCTCCTCCTCCTCCTCCTCCTCTTCCTCCCCTTTTCCGCCGTGTCCATTTTGGGTCAACATGCCAAGCTCCTCAGGAGAACGAGTGGACACCTTTGATCTGAGGCAGGCAAGACCCTTGGAGGCCGGGTAGTTTTTCACACACACACACACACACACACACACACCTCCACATACGGCTGCCGTTGTGCACGGACACGGGCAGAGGCCGAGGACGACGGCGTCCGATCCCGAAGCGCCGCGACCTGCGCCCCTGGCGCGCTCCCGGGGCGTGGCTCCTGCTGTTGTGCGTGCTGGCATTGGGCCGCGAGGTCCTGCTCCTCCTCGATCTTCGACCAGCTGCAGCACGTCCTGCAGCGAGCAATGCCGCCGTGAGGCGGTGCGCAGGCGCCAACGCCAGCAGCGGGACAACACGGAGCCTTGACGGCCCCCCCCCGCCAGCGTGGCAGCCGCGCGGCCTCAACGCGGGATGGCGAGCACCCAGGCGGTCGCAGCGCTGGCGCTGGAGCAGGGGACGTTGGTGATGTGGGTCGCCCTGCCGGCGAGCTCATGGACGGACTGGAATTCATGCCAGTTTCCCCGTCTCAGCAGCAGGCGCAACTGGAGTGGACCGCCACGCCGATCGCCACGGGTGCTCCTGCTGCCGCCTGGGCCGCAGAAGCCGCGAGGCGCTTCGGCAGCGAGGAAGCTGGTGGCGGCAGAGGCACGGCCGTGGGCTCCCATGACCTCGTTTCGATGCTCTCCAACATGGAGCGCCGCTTCGGCTCCAAATCCAGAGTAAAACAAGTGACCTCTCCGTCATCCTCCAGCTGACCCAACAGAAGTTTGCCCAGGTTGTCGACAATCGCTTCGCCAACGTCGTCGCGATGCTTGGCAGCGCAGGGCAGAAGACGCGCGACTTCAGCAAGCTGCGACAGGAGATGGACGAGCTCCGCAGTGACAGGGCTTCCCTCCACTACGGGCTGGCCCCAGCCTGTCGACACTACCATCTTGGCGATCAATGCCAAACTGGATGTTCCGTTGTTGGCGGTGGCGGATGCGCTGCAGCAGCTGCTGGTGGACGCGGAGCTACGATTTCTCTCCCGATCCCACGCGGCTGGAAAGAGAGGACATGGGTCGCCATTTCAAGCTGCGCTGTCTCGGGGCTGCCCGTCTGGCGGAGCGCCGCATCGGCAAGCTTCTTGCAGCGTACGGGTTCCTCCTCGTTGCCGGGGCTCGCAGCGGCCCTACCCAATGGAAGTCGAGTGCAGCTGAGCGCCGGCCGCGACCGCAACCAGAGCCAGATCTCCCACCAGCTCTTCATCAAGCACATGAAGAAGTCACTCCAGGAGTCACTCCCAGACCGCCTCTTCGTGGCGAAGGGATCGAACGCACTCACGGCCAAGTGGCGGCAGCTCCTCAAGTTGTCCATCTCCGCCCCCGTTGCCATGCCTGAGACCCCGTGGAGCATGGTGGCGGCGCGCTCGATCCATCATGCGCAACAGTGGACTCGTCGACCGTCTTTCGAAGGCATGGGGTGGTAATGGGAATGTCATGTGATCTTGGCTCTTGGAGCTGTCGGGCCTTGAAGCAGGCTGGGAAACGTGCGAGCAAGAGGATCAAGAACAAGCTCATGTGCATGCAACGCCCATGAAGGGCACAATGTTGTTGGCTCTCCAGGAGACACATGCTTCCTCTCACAGCATGATGGCGTCGTGAAAGGGTCGGAAAATGCCCCACCCGCGCCCAGCAGGAGGTCGCGAGAATGCAAATGTTATCGCCACGGCGGTGCCTGACACGTCAGAAGGCTACACCTGCGATTGCGTCTCCGATGTAGTCCGCGGTCGCACGGGGCTCAAGGGCGCGATCCAGTCTGCGGTGCCTGGGATGGCCCCTCGGACCCTCGTGCATTGGAACGTTCATCATCATGATGCAACTCCGGACCAATGCCAGCGCGCGGCTGCCCGCATTCGCCGGGACCTCGCGCGGGCGCATCAGCGCCCAAGCGCGCGTTCAACCCTCATCGCCGGTGACTTCAATTGTGGAGATCACCTTGCATAATTGCTCTTCTGCGGGGGCGCCAGGGCCCGACGCCACAGGCGGCCGACGCCCCTGGCCCCGCGCGCCGCGCGACGTCGGCCGCGGAGCGCCCCGATGCGCGCCGCGAGGGCCCCGTCTGACTGCGACTCGCGCGGCGCCCATTGCACTGCCGGCGGAGAGTTCTAGAAGAGCACCGGGCAAACTTGGGCCCGATGCGCTTCCGCGAGCCAAGCGGGCCGTCTTGCGCGGCGCCCCAGCCAGCGACGACCGCGGGGGGCGACGCGGGGGCCGCGGGGCAGATGGCGGGTAGGCCCGCTCACTGGAGCGCCAGCGCCCGCGCCGGCTCCTCCATCGACCGCGCGCGCGGCGGGCCCCCGCGCTGGCAGCGGCACCGCGGGTGGTAGGCGCGACGGTTTCGCGGGGGGCCGCGCGAGCTCCACATCGGCGACATCAGCGACCACCCCGCGATTGCAGCATCGTCGCCGCGACGCAAGTGGGGCCCGGGGCCCCTGACGCGCCAGCGGCCATCCCAAAGAAGATTTGTTTGAGACCTCGCTTCCGGGACATCGCGGAGAGCCGCGCGGAGATGGCGTCGCCTCGCGGGGACCAAGTGCTTCGCGGGGATCCTGCGGGTGGCCGCCAAGGGCGCCCTGCGGGAGATCCCGCGGCGGAGAGACGGGCCAAGGGCGCCCCGGCCATCATCTGGAGGCAGCTAGCCCGCCCACATTGGCGCCTGGACGGGCGCCTCGCGCCGATGGTGACTACGCGGAATGAATTGGCGCGCGAGCTGGCGCAGGTCTCGGAGCAGGCGAGGACGGCCGCGATCACCGACTTCGCGGGGCCCCAGAGAAGCTACAAGGTTGCCCAGCAGAGGCAGGCGCTCCGCGGGGGGCGCGCGCTGGAGAAGCCGGCCCAGCTCGAGGCGCAGGAGAGCAGCCGCCAGCAGATCGTCGCCCCGCAGCAAGCGTTTCGCCGGCGCGCCCGTGTCTGGACGCGCCTTACAAGTCGGATGCATCGGCCATTCTCCGGGCGGACGGGCCCGAACTCACGGGGGCAGCCGACGTCGGCGCGGCTCTGGGCCAGCGCCGGGGCCAGCAGTTCTGCCCGCTCACTCCGCCCGAGGCGGCGTCAGGGCGCGAGAGGGGGCGGCCGGCCCAACTCGCGCGCTTCGGGGCGCCCGCGGCGAGCTGAGAGGGCGCCCGGCCACAGCAGCAGGATGTTCTGCCAGAGGCGCCCCGCCGCGCTCGGCCGGCCGCGCCCGACCCAGACGGCCCCCCAGCGGCGGCGCGGGTCGCAGGAAGCAGCGGCGCCGCCACCCTCCACGGGCCGACGCAGTGGACGATGAATGGTCCACCCAAGAGATCCGATGATTTTCGCGCGAGTGGCATCTTCAGTCCCAAGGCATCGCCGACGGCTGATCTGCAGATGGCCCCTTCGCGCCCCAGGCAACGCTCGCCCGATATCATCGCGCAGCGCTGGGGCCGAGGCCATAAGTCCAGCGCTGAGTCGGCCCGCCTGGAGAGCGGCCCAGCAGGCCGTCGCCCTGAGTCAGCGGGGCTGCGCATGTAGAATTTGCTTCGGCGGCAGCCACGTGGCGGTTGCAAGCGTGAAAGCAATGTGCTGCCATCCGCCCTCGAACATTCTCCTCCTCGCGTTCGCTCGCGGTCGCGCCTCCCCCGCCGCTGCCAAATCGCGGGTCGGGCGGGCCCTGGCCGCGGGGGGGGGGCGCCCGAAGGTCTCGTCATGGCCGCCGAAGCTAATTATCACTGGGCCGCCACCGTCAGCGTCGACAGCGCTAGCGATCTCCCCCCCCTCATCCCTGTCAGGCCCCCCCGTGGGGGCGCCCTTCGCAGGGGGCCTTTGCGTCCTGGCCGCGCAGCCTCTCTGCATTGAGACGGGGCGCGCCCACAAAGCGCCGGGCCATGGGGCGGGGAAGCGGCGCGCGGACGACTCGGGGGCGGCGGCGAAGGGGCAGCCAGGCCTCCATTGAGCTTGCTCGGATTTTCAATGTCTCTGAGAGATTTGCTGGACTCGGCCTCGAGCCCACCAAGCGTGTCTGCGCCGTCGCATGGAACCATTGGCCCGAGGAAATGAAATGACCACCCAGACCGCCGAGCTTCTCGAAACGGCGTGCACTGGCGGGGGGGGGGGGGGGGGGGGCGTTTCGGTTTGGGCCGTCGTTGAAGCTCCTGGGGTGCGAGGTTGGGCAAGCAACGGAGAACTCGACGCAGTGGGCTGGCCCCTTCTGCCGAGCTGCAGGCAAGAGTGGCGGCCGCCGCTGGCGCCCATGCTGACGCGCATGACGCGGTTGCTCTGCATCATGAGCGGGCGACAAGTGCGCTCTCGCATAAGTCTCAGCCTGCCGGGATCCCTAAGTCCTTGCAGCGTCGAGAAGAAGATGTTTCAGTTCGTGTACGTACGGCCCCTCTGTCGCGGCCGTCCTGCGACCGCTTCCTCGACCCCCCCCCCTGGGGGCCCGCGAGCTCAGGGCAGCGGAAGCAGTGGTCTCGCTGCGCTCTCGCGCCCCGGGATTGTCTTCAAAAAACGCCAGTCTCGCGGTCGCGCCGCCCTCGAAGAGCGCGCCCGGAGGCACAGGAGCACTGGACAGGTGCGCTGCGGAGGCCCTGCAAGCAAGAAGCTTCTCCGCCATTGGCCCAGCTTCTGGCGGGGGCCAGCGTCAGCTCAGTCCTTGCGGGCGGCGGCGGAAGCTCGGGGGCCTCCCGGGGCGGGCCGCCGGGCGGCCGCGGCGGGGCCCGCGGCCCTGGAGGCCGAGAGGCGCGAGGCGCGAGAGCGTTCGGCACCGCAGAGGGCGGAACGCTCTGGCGGCACGCGGGGCAAGGGGCCTCGACTGCGCCCTCGCGCGTGGCATGTGCATTATCGGGCCTCCAGCTCCCCGTGGTCTCTGACCCCCCCCCCTTCCTGGTGGCCGGCGGCGATCCGCATCTGGAGCGGAGGGTGGGTCGCTGGCACCCGCTTGAGACATGGCGATCGAGGTCGTCTGCTCGGTTGTGAACGCTGACGGTATAGCTCATCTCATCAGATCGATTGCCGCAGTTCCAAGCGGAATATGGTGATGGCTCCCCGTTCGAACCTTCCTGCCCCCCTTCCCGAGAGGCTGGCCGTCGCCCGATGCTCCCTGACCCGTCTGCGTCAGCTGGTCATCCCCTATCACTCTCATTGCCTTCTGCACGCAAGATGTCGGATTCGGGCTGGGGGGCACGTTCCTTGCCCAGCCGAGTCGCTCGAGATCGTTAGCTCCGCTCGCTTCGCTACAGACCTGCCGATGGGCAGGTGGCGGGAAGCGCAGCGCAACAGCGGTCAGGTTTAACGATCCGACGGGCTCACAGAGACGCTCCGCCTCCTCTTCCATCTTCCCCCTCGTGGCCGGAGCCTTATGTAGCATCGGCATGCACCCTCTCGATTTGAGCTGTGGATCTGCATCGCGATCTCCTTCGATTTGGCTCTTGATACCAACGGCACGCGCGCGAGCTACCACCATGTTGATGTGGTTGTTGTCGTGGGACTAATGACAAAGAGTCGATCAACTGTGTCGACAGTTATTCGACGCGGAGATCCCAGCATGTGCATCCCATCTTCTGACATGTCCCGTTGTGAGAGTCTGTCTGCGAGTGTCTGGGTGAGAGCGTGAGTCCGAGTGGGCGACGGATGCGACGACGACGGCGGCCACGATGAGGGGCACGACGACGACAGCTCACAGACAGAATGGCGGTGAGCAGGCCCCCTCCCCACTTCTTGTTCTTCCTCCTCGCCGTAGCCCTTCCTCTTTTCCTCCCTCTTCCCATGTCCCTCCTCATGTGTTTTCCTGCGTCCTCCCTCCTCCTCCTCATCATCCTTCTCGTCCTTCTCCTCCTCCTCCTCCCTTGCGGCGGTCCTTCCATGTCGTCCTGCGTGATTATCCTTCCTCCTCCTCCTCGTTCTCCCTATGCCTTCGTCCTCATTCATCCTTTCTCCTCCATGGCAAGAGTCTTCCTCCCTGGCGGCCTTCTCCCCTGTTTGTCCCCCCCCCTCCTTGCCTGAGCTCCTCCCTTCTCTTCCTCAGTCCTCCCTCTCCTTCCTCTCGCGTCTTCCTCTGTGTTCCCTCCTGCTTGATGGCCGCCGTTTTCTTTCTGTTCGCGGGGATCATAAAACTCTGACTGGACACGAGTCGGAAGTGCAAACCGAGCGCCTCGCTCGAGACAGCTCCACAATCTGACCGCGAACAGGCCCGAGAGAACGTCCTGAAGGCTCTCCCCCTTTGGGAGTGCTGAAACCAGCGCCTCGCACGAGGCATCCCCACGACCTACTTTGAAAGCAGACGTTGGGCACCCAGCCACGCAAACGCAAACTGCCCGAGACGTCCCCACAATCTGAGCGTGAATTATGGCGACTCCCCCCTGGGAGTGCCGAAACCGGCGCCTCGCTCGAGACATCCTCACAACCTGCTTTGAAAGCAGCTGTTGCGCACCCCCTTGGGAGTGCTGAAACCAGCGCCTCGCTCGAAACATCCTGACAATCTGTTTTGACAGCAGAGGGTGTCGCGCACCCTGACAAGCGAACCGCTCGAGACAGCCCTACAATCTGAGCGCGAACGAGCCCGTGAGAACACTCTGGCGGCTGGGGGAGTGCTGAAACCAGCGCCTCGCTTGATACATCCCCACAATATGCTTCGACGGCTGAGGACGTTGCGCACCCAAACGGGCAAACCGCTCGAGGCATCTCCACATTCTTAGAGCTAGTGGGCCTGTGAGGCCACCCTGGCAGCTCCCCCCCTGGGAGTGCTGAAGCCAGCGCCTCGCTCCAGACATCCTCACAAACTGCTCTGAAAGCAGAGGATGTGCGCGCCCGAGCATGAGAACCGCTCGAGGCAACCCCCCCGCAATCTGAGCGCGACGGGGCCCGTGAGAACATCCTGACGGCTCCCCCCTTGGGAGTTCAGCCGATGCCCGCGTCGCGGTATCCACGGCTCTTCTGTTTCCCCCGTTGTGGGTCGTTGTATTCCTCCACCAGTTCGCCTTCGCCACACCTTTCTCGACGCTCCCAACCCAACCTGGTATTCTGCACCACAGCTGCCTCGATGCCCCTGCTCGTGTGTCCGCCCCTGTTTCGCAATTGTCGCACATGTTCCGTGTTTATCGGCCTTGCCTTGTCGTGTCCGTCCCGCTGCGGTTCCGCACCCTTGTTTCGTTATGTGCATTCTGATGTAGTGTTTCCGGCCTTGCTTTGTTTGTCTTGCCCATGTTTAGAATGGCGCTCCCTGGTTCGTGTCCCCGACTTGATTTATTGTTGTGGCCTTCGGCCAGTGCCGCCGATCCGGGTCGCTCGGTGTTATTCTCCAGACGCAGACATTATGGGCGCACACTCAAACGCACAACCTTCTCGGGTTACCTTCGAAAGGGCGTAGGAATGCAGTTGGGTCAATAGAGCCATCTTGCAACAGTGGTTCTTTCAACGGCGGGGTGCTTGCAGTGACCGTGGGACGGGAAATAATAATGGCGCGAAAATTCCATACAGGATGCCAATCACTTTGGAAACTCACGATACGTCTTGCACGGAGTCTTGTTACTAAACATGTGGCCTGGACGATGTGGCGCGAGCGGTGGAGGCGAGCCTATCGGCGCAAGGACGCCCTCTTGGGGCGTTTTTTGAGCCATCTTAGGAGCCTGTCAGGGCGTCGTGGGGGCTTCTTGGGGGCTTTGGGGGGCCCTCTTGGGGGCTCTTGGGGCCTCCTGGGGGCCTCGTGGGCTGGAAGGCTAGATTTGTTCCGCTTTTCGTCCCTCTTTTGGGTCCTCTTGGGGCCGTCTTGGGGGCCTCTTGGGCCGTCTTGGGCGGCTCTTGGGCCGCCTTGGGGCCCTCTTGGGCCGTCTTGGAACTGTCTGGGGGCCTCCTGGGCCGTCTTCGAGCGGTCTTGGGGGCCTCTTGGGCCGTCTTGGAGCGTCGGAAAGCCGAAAAAAGCGACAACCCCAAAAACATTGAACAATTATCCCGGCAAAGCAACCTAACAGCGATGTGTAGGAGCATATCTGGAAGCATTCCCCTTAAGATTCAGATGAGAATCCAGTTGTAGAATTCTGCTGTTCTCGCAGTCGTAGTCGCATTCGCGATGACAGTCGCAGTGGCAACGGCAGTCGCAGTCACAGCCTCAGCCTCAGCCTGCCTCAGCCTCAGCCTCAGCCTGCCTCAGCCTCAGCCTGCCTCAGCCTCAGCCTCAGCCTGCTTCAGCCTCAGCCTCAGTCTGCCTTCAGCCTCGGCCTCAGCCTCAGCCTGCCTCAGCCTCAGCCTGCATCAGCCTCAGCCTCAGCCTCAGCCTGCCTCAGCATCAGCCTGCCTCAGCCTCAGCCTCAGCCTGCCTCAGCCTCAGCCTCAGCCTGCTTCAGCCTCAGCCTCAGTCTGCCTTCAGCCTCGGCCTCAGCCTCAGCCTGCCTCAGCCTGCCTCAGCCTCAGCATCAGCCTGCCTCAGCATTCAAAATGTGGCCCGGGAGTGGAGTTCTGGGAACTGGAAGAGCACGAAGTGGCCTACAGTTGGCTCCGGGCATTCAAAATGTGGCCCGGGAATGGTGTTCTGGGAAGTCCAAGAGCACGAAGTGGCCTACAGTTGGCTCCGGGCATCCAAAATGTGGCCCAGGAATGGAGTTCTGGGAAGTCGAAGAGCACGAAGTGGCCTACAGTTAGCTCCGGGCATCCAAAATGTACGCCGGGCTATAGCAGCGCCAAGAGCGATTTTGCGAGGATGTCCCAGCCGATTTGGGCTTCGACGGCAGCCGCCCCGGGTCCCGCCCCGCCCCCTGAGGAGTCATGATGCTCTCTTTTGACCCTACTAGAAACCTATCAGTCTTCGCTGTTAGGTAAAAACCAATGGAAATCAACGATTTTTGCCTCTGGGGGCCCTCGTGGGAGGCCTCTTGGAGGCCTCTTCAGACGTCTTGGAAGGCTCTTGGGCCGTCTTGTGGCCATCTTGGGCGTGTTCGGGCGATCTTTCGGGGTCTCGGGACTTTCTTAGACCGTCCTCAGAGACTTTTGCGGCCGCGGCCACCCTTTCAGCGCATCCTCGAGATTAGAGCCTTCTGTAAAAGCAGCGCCCCCCGACCGCCGGAAAACTCGTTCCCCCCCACCCCACCCCCCTTTCCCCGGCAGAGCCACCCCGGCAACCCCCCCAGAGGCTGAGGCTCAGCCTCGAGGCTGTAGCTGAGACTCCTTGAAACTCACACGCCGGATCGGCGGATTGTATAGCACCTTGCTTTATGTGTTGTTGTTTCCATGTGCTTGTTCCTCACTTATTTCATGCTTGCTTGTCTCAGCTATTATCATCGACCCCTTAGCTCGTTGTCTCGACTCCCTTGTTGTTGTCTCCACTCTGTTTCGTGTTCTCTGGTCCTGCTTCGGTTTCGCCACCCCTGTATGTTTGCGCTTGCCCAAATTACGTAATCTCCCCCTGATGTGGTTTCCGCCCTTGTGTCGTTGTAAAAGTTTCGTTTGCATTGTATTCATTGGTTCGTTTTCTCTGCCCCTGCTTCATGTTCTGCATCCCTGATTTGCGCGTGGCATACTGCATCTGTGTTTCCGATGTTGGTTAATGCTATGTTCCGTTGTTGTTTGCCTCTGTTTTGTGCTGTCCACAACTACTGAGTTTCTGCGCACTGGTTATGATGTCTCCGCCCTCATGTTGTGTCCCCCACCCCTGTGTGGAATGGTCATCTCGTTTGTTGACGACGTTCTTTCCTTATGTTTCGCCTATGCTTTCTCCAGCCCAGATTTGCCCTCAGTCGGTTTATACACCTTTGCTTTCGTTGTTCACCCCTATTTCATCTTGGCTCATTGTCTGCAGCCCCGTTTCGTTTTCTCCACCCTGTCTCACCCCTGCTTTCAGGGTGCTGTGTAGGGTACGTGTAAGCAGGGCGTCAGTACGTGCTCGCCGCGAGCTGGGGAGAGCACCCTTCTGCCTCAAGACTAAGCAGGGCTTCATATGCATGGAAGTTAATACCAAACCGAGGCGAACTTACAGAACATCCTAAGTATTGTATCGTTTGCCTTCTAGTGTTGAGGTTGATGTGCCGTCTGCGCAAAGGGTCTTATGGTATGGTGTCATCGTGTTATAGAGGTGGCCCGTTACCCATTGTGAAAGCTATTGCGCAGCGCTTGAGCTTAAAATCGAAGAGAGCGGCAACAGGAGCCGACGACCAGGAGTAGCCGCTGAAAGCGTCGACAACGACAAGGTCTAGCATGCCGTGACATGAGGTTGCATTGTTGCACGGTATTCGCCTTTGAGATCAAGAAGTAGTTCATGTCAGCCCAGTCGCTTGCGCGAGTCGGTGCTTGGTTCATGGGTCAACAATCATACATGGGAAATTTCATTGCACATATTCGTTCAATTCTGATTGAGTTATTATGTCGGCAAGTTGTTCATAAGTGCATGTTGATTTGTATGCCTTTGCCTGTGCGGGTCTAAATTTGTCAGTATTTCTCCTCGTTGGCGTTCCCGTGCCACACGGCCAGGTCCAAAACTACAAGAGACCTGTTCACGCGAAGGACACGGACGCCAACCGCTGGCACAGAGCTGATTTCAATCACATCAGTTTCAAATCAGCGCAGTCGGTCATGGGAGTGGCAGCGAGAGCTTGTGGCGTCCGCCAGGGATCCCAAACGTGGCATTGGAACCTCTTCCGAGGAACACAGATGAGGAGGTGATGCGTAGGTTGGACACGAACGGGCTCAGCGTGAAACGCTCGCTTGGCTGATGATGAGGATGAGGATGAGAATGGTGGTGACGATGGTGATGATGATGTTGTTGTTGGTAATGATGATGCTGATTATGGTAATGGTGAGTGTGACGGTGATGCTGATAATGATGTTGATGTTGATGCTGGTGATAATTAGTTTTTAGGTGGTGATGTTGATGATGGTAATGAGGATGATGATGAGGAAGATGAGTAGGCTGTTGATGCTGATTATGATGACGACCGATGCTGGCTATGATGATGATGACGATGACGATGATGATGTTGTTGATGATGGCGGTGATGATGATCATGACGATGTGGACGAGGATGATGATGAAGATGATGACGACGATGATAATCATTATGCTTGTGATGCTGATTATGATGATGATGCGTAGGCTCATGATCATTGCGATCGCGATGATGCAGCCGAGAGGCCACCCATCGCTAGAACCGCCTACCTCTTGCAAGACAGAAAGGGACAGGCAAGTTGTATGGAGGGTCGGGACATTCAGAGAGGGACCGGATGATCAACAGCTGACGGCGCCATCGCTCCTCCTCTTCCTCGTCGTCGATCTCCTCCTCGTGCTCCTCCTCCTTATCCTTCTCCTCCACCTCCAGCTGCGCAACGCGATCGCGCGGCATTCCCAGCTCCACCCGCCCTCCTCCTCGCCCCCCTTCTCCTCCTCGTCCTTCCTCCTCCTCCTCCTCCTCGTCCTCCTCGTCCTCCTCTTCGTCCTCCAGGAAGGCATCGTGCGTGGCGCCCGGAGTGCGACGGGGCCGACAGAACTTCATCGCAAGCGGACACGGTTTGGGCCGCTCGGGCGCGTGTGGGCAACGCAGCTTTTGGTATCGTTCGGATGCGTGCAATGTTTTCTCGGCGAGGACCGTCGAGGAGCGTCGAGGAGCATCTTGGACGATCTTGCGCGAGAGTACACGCACGAAATCGGTACATTGAGTATCGCTTAACCGACCCCCAATCCCTATCCCCATCCCCTCCGAGACCCCCACCAAGTTACCCCCCCAGTTGGGGATACACCCCTCGAAGCCATCTTAGGGTGGTAAATCTGCCAGTGGGGCCCAGGCCACGCCGCTGGGGATAGGGATCGGATAAACGATGCGCACACATGCATGGGGAGTGGCCGCCCGAGCGATGGCGGGAGATGCGAAGTCGGCCCCGCGCAAGATCTCCAGTTCTCCTTCGGAGGTTGTCATTTTCGAGCCCGTGGGGGCCGACTTCAGGACGAAGCCTTGCGGTCGAGCACCTGATTAAAAAAACGAACGTGCGCGGTGCTAAGGCGAGCCACATTTTGAAAAGGAACCGCCCTCAACCCGTGAAACTCTTGCAAAGTTTTTAGAACGAATGTGCGCGGCGCTAGAGCAAGAGCCACAATTTGGGAATTTTCTTTGGAAAAGTTGGACCAGCACTTCTCAACCAGCTTGCCAGAAAGTTGGCCCGGTTTCTTGAGCGCGTTCACCCCTCCAGCGTTAACACGAACACTTGGCCCAGGTTTGTCTTAGGTCACTTCCTGAATGCTGGCCCAGGTTTCTTAAGTTATAGTTTTCTTTATCATATGTTCGGTGGCCTCACGCAAGATCTCCAGTCTTTTATCGGAGGTTGTCAGTTTCGAGTTCCATGGGGTCCGACTCTGGGACCCAGCCGTATGGACAGAATTGATGGCAAGCATGTATGTTTGGGATTGGCGAGATCGTCCCTTCCATCATGCCTGCTCCCAAACCTGCTCTAGAGCAGAAAATAGGCCCCACGCCAGAGAGCGGCGAAGAGCTGGGGAAGCAGCCGCAGAGGTGGCCAGCAGAGCGGGCGATGCTGCGAGGCCGCAGGTGCGGGGTGCCCCCATGTCGTCACGTGCTCTGTGTCATGTTGATCGCCTTCGTGTCGCAATTCGCCTCGGGTGCACCCCACCGCTGGCTGACCGGCGTCTGAATGCCTTGGACCACCTGGCGCACGCGGATTTGAAAGTGTGCTGCTGGTCCGCTGCTGCTGCCCAGTCCGACCTCCCTGGTTGCTACCTCGCCCGTACACTCTTGCTGGCCGCTGGGACTGGCCGCCACTGCCCTGATTCTCGAGGGGCGAGAGGCCATGAGAATGATACGTTCCAGGATTTCCAAGGTTTCCTGGATTTCTAAAAGTTCCGAACGTTCCGAATGGGCTGCGCAAGTGATATCATTGTCGCCGTGCGACTGACGGGTCGCCGCTGCCATTCCCCAGCCACGGGCCCTGGAACTCCTTGCCCAGATCCTGACCTCCCATGTGGGGCCAGAGCATATGGGGTCGGAGAGCGCGCCGCATGGCCGATGCACCGCCAACGATGCGGATCGATCCGGAGCTGAATTTGCTCCATCCCGATTTCGCTTATGCCTTGCTGACGCGTCGGCGATGCGGCGCGATCCCCCGAGCCCGAGTCCGTCTACTCCAGCCCGATGTGGGCGGCCTCCGCCAGAGGTCCCCTGTCCAGAGGGCAGGCCAAGGGAAGGACGCGCTGCGTGGAGGCTCGGGGTGCGTGCGGGGCTTTCTAGTAGCTCTGAGAGCCCAGGAGGCCGGGTGTGGGGGACGGGGAGGGGAAGTTCGTGGGGGAAAGGTGGGGGGAGGTAAAATAGAGGCGACGGGTGGAAGATCGGAGGGTGTGGTTTGTAGATCGCTACCAACTTCCCCAGCAGCTTGTCTGTCCACATCCTGCGCCTTGGCCGCTTACGATGTCTGCCCTGGTTATTCAGGCAGTCCCTGTGCCTTGAATGCGAGTGGCTAAACGCAGCCAGGGCCAGGTAAGACCAGCCAAGACATGCATGTGGCATTCCGTCCCCTACGCTGTTGCTTCAGATCTGGGTAAAGTTGTGAAGACGTTGTCGTAATTGCTGGCGTCGGCGTTTATGCCTCTGCTGCTCCTGATTGAATGCTCTCACATCGGGCCCTGGGGCAGGACAAGGAGACAGAAGCGAAGATCAGGAATATCTTGCAGGATAACAAGAATTTGCAGGCCTGCTCTCTGGCTGGCGCTGGCTGAGACCCGTCATTCGCAATTCAGCCCGAGCTCCTCGTCGGAGCATCTTTGAATGCTCGGTTTGGGCGCACAAGTTCCGCCAGCTGATTGCGTCTTGGGTCAGAGGAGACGGGACGGCAGGGAAGCAGACGGTCGATTGGCAGCCTCTGGCCAACGAGCAGCTCTGTGTTCGGTCCGCATGCGTGCTTGTCGGGTGGCCGCCCTGGGCCTGCCAGTGACGGCGCGCAGTGAAGAGCATGGGGTGCAAGGG
Organism: Prorocentrum cordatum; assembly: GCA_963575745.1. Taxonomy (NCBI): domain Eukaryota; class Dinophyceae; order Prorocentrales; family Prorocentraceae; genus Prorocentrum; species Prorocentrum cordatum. The sequence continues at coordinate 138,685 of CAUYUJ010014678.1, forward strand.
CGGTCGGCGGCAGCCGTCGCATTGTCAGCCGCAGCGGTCGAAGGCATGAGCGCAGAGTGAATGCCATTGGCATCGATCGGTCGTCTCGTTCGCAGGTGCTCTTCGGGCACTTGCAGGGCCAAGCCTTGACTGATGTGATCAACGCGTTCTATCTCAAGGAGGGATGTCGTACTGCTCTCTTGTGGGTGGAAGACCTCCTCCCCTACTCCGATCCCTCTCCGCATGGTGCTCGTGTTCGCGAGCAAGTTTTGGCACAGACCGCCGTCGGCGACAGCAGTGCCCAGTGCCGTCGGGGACCGCACTGCCCATTGCCAGGTTCGTCCTTGGGTGTTGGTGAACTCGGGGGTTGGCGGAAGTCCCTTGGCCGTGTTCATTGAAGGGCGCTTTGCTGAAGGGGCTTTGGCACGAAACACCCCCAGTGGATGGCATCGGAGGCAAAAGTCATTCATACTACCCGCGTCAGGCAAAAACTAGAAGCGCGTTACTTGCGGAGTACGTGTTGGCGCCGACTCTCCAGTGTCGGAAATCGCGGAAATTCTGAGTCGCGCTGGCCGAGTCTGCGCTGCGTTCCGTCCCGACGCAGGCTGGAGGGAGAGATTGAGGGGCCGAAGCGAAGCGGCATTGAAGGGGAGCGCTGGCAACTTGTGTGAGGTCGGTTTTGCCGAGAGTTGAAGGGGCGCCCCGCGCCATGGGGTGGGGGTGCTAAGCATCAGGAGGGGTAAAAACACACGTATGGAACATGTGGGGAATCTTGGGCTTAGCACCTATTGACTTGTGTGTGCGCGTGTGTGTGTGTGTGTTTGTGTGTGTGTGTTTGTTCGTGTGTTTGTGTGTGTCTGTGTGTGTGTCTGTGTGTCTGTGTGTCTGTGTGTCTGTGTGCCTGTGTGTGTGTCCCTGGGCCCCTCCAGTGGGCAGGGGGGCAGGAGCAGCCGGGGGGGTCCAAAACTCCCTGCACGATCCTCGATCGATCCTCGATCAATCGAACCTCGCTGGATCCTCGATCGGTCGAACCTCGGCCGATCAATCGATCCTCGATCGATCGGTCCTCGGTCGCCGATATCGGGTAATGAGGGTAGGAGGAGCCACCCCGACTCCCATACTTGGCGTTGACGAGACGGCCTTGGGGCGTTTCTTGAACAGCCCTCTGCCTCTGGGTTCCTTACCTGGGTGCGTTTGCCAGGCTTCGCTTGTCGGGGGGTGTTTAATTCTGAGGGTGGCCTTGATCGATCCTCGACCCTCGAAGCGAAATGTCCGGAGGTCCGCGCGGACTTCTTGGATCTGCGCTGGAACCCCTTGGAGGCGTCTGCGAGCGGCGCCCCTGGCGCGCTCCGCAGGAGGAGGAGGAGGAGGAGGAGCAGGAGGAGGAGGAGGAGGAGGAGGAGGAGGAGGAGGAGGAAGAGGAGGAGGGGCGGTCCAGCGCAGCACAAAAAAATCCACGCGGGCCTCCAGAAGTGTAAGTTCATGCCGCCAGTTATCTCTTCTAGCGAGGCGCTGCTTGGCCGCCACGCGGCGCGCCCAGGCGCGCCTGACTGATGCGGCTGCGTTTTCTTTCCTCGTCTTCCTGTTTCCTGCTTCCTGTTGGCATGAGAGTGCTCCGCACGGCGCCGCTTCCCGCAGGACTGCCTCCTCCTCCTCTTCCTCCTCCTGGGGGCGCGCTCTCCCAAGGCATTTTGCCTGCATCTCTTTGCCAAGTCCTTCCAGGAGAACATCCTCCCCCAGATGTCGACGATGTCGACTACACCTGGCCCAGGGCCTCGAAGACCAGAGGGCCCAGGTGGCGCTCCTGACCGGGACAGTGAACGCACAGGGCGCCAATATCAGAGCCTTCCAGCAGGCGAACCGAAAGTTTGAGAACCTAGAGGCCAAAATCTCTGATCTGAAAGACCAATCCTCTTCAGCAGCAAATATTATGGGCGGTGGCAGCGCTCCCAAGCATCGCAGAACTGACTCCAACACGGACAGCAGTGACCTCAACATGAAGAGGCGGTGGAAGGGAACTTCCCCGAGGAGCCTCACAGAAGCGCAGCGTCGCAAATATCTTGAAGAACCAGTTATTCCTGTTCGCCCGAATCACTTCAAGAATTCCATAACTGCGAAGATCTTGAAGGTGGGCAAGAGCTACAGCATGTAGTTGTCGAGCGAGCTCCAGGCGCTCGAGTTCAGCAATTTCGCGAGCATGATCTCTCATGACATGATCCACGTGATCAGAGGAAACTCAAGATCTACGCCAGGGGTCACATGCCAGTTGATCTACGTGCCAAGCAGAGAGCGTCGGGCAAGTTGTACGAGGGCATTTTCACTCTGCTGAAGAACGGAGGTAAAGACCTGACGGGGTAGAAATTCGGAGTGAACGGGCTCCAGGGCCTGGTGCACTTGGCATCCCCATCCGAGGTTGACAGGATGATCCACTTCATTCGCGATGAAGCAATCGGCCACGCCTTCTCGCGCGTCATGAGCAGTTTCGCGGCCTTCGGCCAGCGACCTCATCGAGCAGGACAAATTTGGACTACGTGAACGGGGGTGGCTGCCAGGGACATCTACAATGTGAGTGCCTGAGCGGGTCAGGCGTGCTGATGGGGTCCGCACTGTAGACTGGCAACCCAACCTTTTTCAGGCCGCACACTCCCCTAACATCTTAGAGGGCTCTGCCGAGCCCAATGCACAGGAGCCTCCGCCCAGGGCCCCCATCTAGCCCTCCTCGCACGCCGTTTCTCCTTCTGACGGTGCCCCATCCGTGTTGCAACGTGGAATGCGCGCACCTTATTTCGGTCTATCTCGACGTCTCGGGAGAGGACTGCTCGCGACAATTCGGCTGTCTTGGGGCTACCGGAGTTCCATGACATCATTGTCCTCCAGGGGGCCCATGGTCATCTTGGCAACCTCAATCAGCTTCAAAAGTTGTTTCCGCGCCGGGTTCTCAGAGGCTCCTTCGAGGGCGGGGTCTCGGCCGGAGTCGCAGCGGCGATGGCGCATGAGCGCCTTGCACGGCACCTTGACAGCATCGCCTTTTCCGAGCTGGGCCGCGACAGGGCATCGGAGACGACGTTCGACGGGCCAGACGTTCAGACGTTTCGCTGCGCATTTAGAATGCACATCACGCCCCTGGCCGCGCCCCCCCCCCCCCCTCTAAAGAAGCGCGGCTTGATGCGCGGAGTCGCCCAGGGGGTGAAGGAGGCACGTTGGCGGAGGAGGCGGACTGGGAGGCGCGGGGGCCCACTGCGTGGGGGGGGGGGGGCTGCAGGTTACCCTTATGTCTTCGACGACCCCGACCTGATCGCCCTTGCTAAACAGGATAGTCAGGACCTACCTCGGCACGCCGCCACTTGCCCTAAACGTAGTTCGGTTCTGATGGGCACGGCGCCTGCTGAGTCGTGGCATATGCTTCTCTTTCCCAGATGGCGCGCGCAGGCTCGCCACGGACTTGGGCGCGCTGACCAGCCCCCTCAGGTGACGTTTTGCTCCACGCTGCACGTGGGAGTCTTGAAAGTGCGTCACTTCGCGCCCACGCCACTTCATTGACACATGGATGAGGGGGGTGCTCTTTTGAAGCATCAGCGAGCGGGTCCACGGGGGCGAAGGGTCGCGCATGCACTTCTCACGGTTGGAAAAGATTTTTTTTCTCAGGAACTGGTTTCTTCCCCGACTCCTGCTGATCACGGGTTCGTCAACGGTCGGAGGAGGGAGGCGGCGGTGCTTATTGCTCTCAACACTTCCTGGCTTTTTATGTCTAGAGGACCTTAGCAACGCCTTCGGTAGCAGCACGCATGATTTTATGAAAGCCTCCGTCAACTTGCGCACCTGGGACCAGGGTGCCCCATTGCGCACCCAGCGCTTCGGGTACGCACGCACTGTCTTGCCCTCCACTACAGGAGGCGGCCGCGCCAGGGGGGGGTGATGGGCGACCCGCTCATGGTTGCGATGTCCCTCGCTATTTCTTAAGCGTCCTGCGTTGGGGTGGAGCTACGACCTAATGAGATGGGTTAATTCGGCAAGCAAACGATGTGATTGCTGCCTGGCGCCCTCTTCGAGCTGATCTTTCGCTTGTGAAATTTGCCGTTGGCCCTAACAAAATCGCTCTGGCTGGTGCGGGGCGCAGCTTTGGGGAGTTCATAACTAGGCTTCAGTCGGTCGACGAATTCCTGGGCGATCGCCTGCAAGCAAGCAAGAGTTCATCTTCCACTTTTGCCAGAGCGGTCATATGCGTCGCCGACTTCTTCGTTCTACAAAGCCACTGCAGGGCGCGCGCAAGGATGAGGCGCGGCACTTGGGGCCCCACTTCGCATTGAGAGATTCGGCGGCCCATGAAGTCACTCGTCGGCTCCTGGCATCGCGCGCGTCGTTCCACAGCCTCGGGGGCGCCTGGTCGCTTCGCTTCCCGCATCGGTGGAAACGTTTGCTTTTGATGGGCTTTGGTCAAAATTATCGACTTAGCGGTCTAGAGGCTCTGGTGCTCTCTTCTACCGATTACTTTCGTCTCGACCGGGGGCTCGCTGCTCTGGGTCGCATTGCTCTGATGGGGAGGGATCCGACGGCGATGGAGAGAGCGCAGGCCGGCTCGCCCGATCATGCGAGGAACCTGACGACGGAGCAGGCGTTGGCGCATTGGCGTCTCGCTCCGAGTGCGATTGAGCCCCGTGCGAGGCGCCTTGGGACGCATCAGTCGCGGGCGAAGGATCCAGTCCACAACTCGCAGGTCTGGCGTTGCCTGTCCGGCTCCACCCCCATGGGCGTTGATCGCCCGCGGCCGTTCGAAGGTCGCCCCGCTGGCTTCGCCCCCCCGTGGGTGAGACAGTTGCACTCTGATATCGCGGTGGCGGCCGCAGTCTTGGATAGCAGCGCCATAGATGAGTTGGCCGACGACATGGGGATCTTGGGGGGCGCTGAGAAGGCCTTGGAATTTGTCTCGATGGGTTTCTCGGAACTCAGGGCTAGCGTCTACTAGACTAGAAGTATTCCGCCACCAGGAGGAGGCGGTGGGCACGGGGGCCAGCATTCGGCGACGACCCATTGGACACGAAACGTGCCGCGCCAAGCTCTCGGCCACCAGGGGGGCCAGCATTCGGGGGACAAGATGAATGGAACAGGGGGGCGGCGGAGGAGTTGGGGGAGGACAATAGGCTGGCATGTGGGATCTTGGAGTCAGGTTCTGTCTGCGAGGCGACCTTCTTTATTAAACGTGATATGATGAATCATCTACGTTGGTCCATGGTCTTCACAATTTATGACATCAGATTACCCCCCTGCATTAACTGCAAGAAAATCTTCGGCAGCAGGTCTAACGCAGCCCCCCACTTGCAGGGTTGGCCAGGGCAAGTTGCGATGCGCGGGGTCCTTCTCCATTGCAGCTTACAGCGGCGACCCCGGTCTCTTTGGCTTGTCCCCTGTGTCCGTACGAGGGCTCGAACCTCTTGCAGCTGCGCGACCACCTGCGTGGCCACCTTCCATTCCAGCTACCTGCACTCTCCCTTCCTCAGGAAGATGCCCGACGGCGGCGCGGCGAGCGGCGGGTTGGGCGACGCGCTGATGCCCTCTTGGTTCAAGCGGCCAGGCATGCGGGGGGCGGGGCCCGAGGGGGGCGGCGGCGGCGCGCGGCGGCGGGAGGGGCGACCGCTCTCACAACGGCGGCGGCAGCAGCAAGCGGGAGCGGCTGCAGACGGCGACGAGCAAGCTCGTCCTGGCGATGTCCCGCGAGCTCGCCGACCTCTCGTCCGCCGCGCATCTAAAGCACGAGGTGCCGGCGTCGGGCGGGCCGGCGGCAGCGCGCCGGCAGGCAGGGCGCGAGCGCGACCAGGAGTCGGGGGAGATGAAGGGGCGGGGCAAGGGCTGCGAGAAGGTGGACTTCCGCAGGAGGGGGCCGCCGCACGTGTCCATAGACATGGGCGCGGCGCACTACGGCGCGACGTTCACGCCGTCGGCGGGCCCCCGGCAGCAGGAGCAGGAGGACCTGAAGAAGAAGATGGTGGAGATGTGGGGGGTCATCAGGCAGGGCGAGATGACGGCGGCGGCGAGGGCTTGCCCGCACTTTCGGCTGAAGATCTTCTGGAAGGAGGACGGCAGCACGCAGAGGGGGGCCTTCTTTTTGACGTTCCATCGAGACGCAGCTGGGCCTCCAGATGGCAGTGCTGTTCGAACAGCTCGTGATCCTGGAGGGCGGGGTGCACCTGCCTGGGCCGGCCCCGCGGGGGCCGTTGGATCGCAAAGTGTCGTCGCTGATAGGGATCGATCGCAAGTGAGTCGAATGCTCTCTAGTCTCAGATTCCAGCAGCTTGTGGCGAGAGGCATTGTGGATCGGAATGCGCCTCTTGAGGCCTTGAGA